>JANSJX010000467.1:0-25755 GCA_026168455.1 Theocolax elegans
TCAGCAGGGTCATCGATATCCACTAATAAAGAAAACAGCGCAAAATTATTTAGGTGTTGTTGGAACTGAAGTCTCGAGTGAAAGACTTTTTTCGACTGCGGGGAATATAGTCACTGACACTCGCTCGAAACTGCTTACTGATAATGTTGAACTACTGTCTTTCCTTCATGCGAATTGGAGTATCAACGATTTGTGATTTTAAAACACATTGTATCATTTGTTATAAATATATATATAAAATTTTATTTGCTTTTTCTTAGGTTAGATAGTTTTATTTATTAACCATTTCAATCTTTTCCATAAAAATACTATTCTCTAAGGAAGCCAAATTTGGAGTAAAAAATATCATTTTAATCTATTACAACTTAAAAAAATAGAAATAAGTATACATTCAAACCATAACGTAAACGAAAATCAAAATAAAAATAAAATAAACTCAAATATCTGAATCTGGAATCAAGTTTTGAGAGAATTTATAAATTTTACATAAAACTAAATAATCTTTAGAACATGATTTTTCATTTCTAATTATTAAATTCTTAAAACAAAATCAGACTTAGATATAAAAAATAGAGAATCGTTGAAGAATGTGAAGTAACAATGCTACAGTGAAATTTTCTCTCTTAAATGTCTGTGAATGTTACTAAATAACTGAATAGTTAGGTTTTACGCTTGATCCATAAATATTATCAATTCAATACGTTTGATAACACCCTTAGCAATTTATTAAAAAACAATTGAAGCTTTAGTTTCTACAATTCGGATACAAAACAAAAAATCCAATTATTTGTTTCCATCCATTTATTGTTATTTCATAATCATAATTAGCGAATCCATTACTTAAATCGTCCGAAAAAAATCCAATACTCTCTCAAATGACTTTGCTGCAACTTACACTGGCTTTCAAAGTTTATATTAAGTACAAAAGCCAATCTTAAATATGCAACTAAAAAAATTATTAATTATTGCTTCCTCGTAGACGAAGCTTTGTAATAGTGATATTTTTTGTTATTTTTCGTGTGTCAGTGTGTGTTTGAAGAAGTATTATTTTTAGATCTGTAGATTCGCTTTTATTTTATTGAAAAAATTCAATTTTTGAAAATTATTTATGAAATTTTTGACTGTTATACTTGATATAATTGAGTCAGACAAGGTGTATTTTATGGAGAATAAACAAATCTTTGCTCTCGATTCGGGTTTTTCAAAATATCTCTATTAGTTTTCAAGTTATTAAGAAAAAACTGATTTTTTTCAATTTACGATAACTCTGAACCTAATTGACCGAATGAGCTGAAAAGATTATGGTGGTAGAGAATTTTTTACTTTTATTAACTAATTAAATACCGAAAAAGCTGCGTTTTCTCTGGCAAACGCTTTCGGGCACAAAAAGCTTTCAATCCGCTTAAAATATTGGAAAAAGGTAGTCTTTATAGTAACAACGATTTGTATATTTTTGAATTAAAAATATTTGTAATTAACGAAGTAATTGAGCGTTGTAAATTTTTAATGAAGTTTTTAATTGCTCATATCTTCGAAACTAATCGATCAAATTGGTTGAAAAATATCGTGTTAATAAAAAATAATAGGGGTAAATACTGAAAAAATTTCAACATATTTCGTCAATTGGATTTTGAGACACAAATTTCAATATATCAGGGTTTATGTTCGAACAATTTTTTTTCTTGGCAAAGTATACTTTTTAATAACAACATACACTACCGCTCAATAGCTTTTGTCACCCTTTGAATAAAATTACCAAAACTTCAAAGTTTTATATCTCGGCTTCTACAAGTCGTGAAAAACCCCGCATGTGCTCATTTTAAAGGTTTTTGTAAGCTCTTTAAAACTGCATATTTTACGTAGCTTAATTTTCGTTTTTTAAAAAACTATAACGACTAATATAAAAAATAAAATAAAACGCTAAGGATTGTTTCAAAGTATACACGTTTTCCTTACGTAGAAGCTTTAAAGGGTGTGTCAACAATTCGAATCTAGCTGAACTGATAGATTCAGTACACCCGGCTATGGAACGAAACCGAAAAATTTGTAAATTTGGAATTTTAATCCGGTTTATGCATGTATATAAGTGCACAAATGCATTTGAATAAAATCCACACGGCTATGGAACGAAATCTAAAAAATTTGAATATTTCGACTTCTAGGCCGGTTAATACGTGTTTATACGTGTATAAATGCATTTGACTTCAATATACCCGGCTATGGAACAAAATCTATAAATATAAAAATTTGGACTTCATAGCCGGTTTATGCGTATATATACGTGTAAAAATGCATTTAAATTCAATACACTCGACTTTGGAACGACATCAAAAAATTTGAAAATTAGAACTTCTTAGCCGATTTATACGTGTATATATAAGTAAAAATGCATTTGAATTCAATACACCCGGCTATGGAACGAAATCTAAAAATTTGAAAATTTGGACTTCTTAGCCGGTTTATACGTGTTCATACGTGTAAAAATGCATTTGAATTCAATACACCCGGCCGGCTATGGAACAAAATCTATAAATATAAAATTTGGACTTCATAGCCGGTTTATGCGTATATATACGTGTAAAAATGCATTTAAATTCAATACACTCGACTTTGGAACATCAAAAAAATTTGAAAATTAGAACTTCTTAGCCGATTTATACGTGTATATATAAGTAAAAATGCATTTGAATTCAATACACCCGGCTATGGAACGAAATCTAAAAATGTGAAAATTAGGCCTTCTTAGCCGGTATTGCGTTTAAATACATGTAAAAATGCACTTGAATTCAGTACACCCGCCTACGGAACGAAAACGAAAAATTTGAAAATTTGGACTTCTTAGCCGGTTTATATGTGTATATACATGTAAAAATACATTTGAATTCAATACACCCGGCTATGGAACAAAATCTATAAATATAAAAATTTGGACTTCTTAGCCGGTTTATACGTGTTCATACGTGTAAAAATGCTTTTGAATTCGTTCCACCCGGTTATGGTACGAAATAAAAAATTTGAAAATTTGGACTTCTAGCCTGTTTATACGTGTTTATACGTGTAAAAATGCATTTGAATTCTATTCACACGGCTATGGAACGAAATCTAAAAATTTGAAAATTAGTACTTCTAAGCCGGTTAATACGTGTTTATACGTGTACCCTACTAAAAATTATCACGTGATTATCTCGTGGATAGCTACGTGATTATCACGTGGATATCCATGTAATATTCACGTGAGATTTTTGAATATTTTTCTACGTGATTATCACGTAGATATTCACGTGATAATCACGTCATATATGAAAATTTTTGTTTTTTTAAAAATGTAATCTTAGACACGGAGTTGATGGGATGCAATTTCACAGAAACCGAACTGGCAATACAGTTTTGACAAAAAAAATCATTTATATACCACATAGAAGCTTTAAAGGGTGTGTCACCCAATTCGAATCTAGCTGAACTGATAGATAATTAAAAAAGCTATGGACTGACTGCCTGTAAGTCAACATTAAATGGCACAAAGTAGCTTTTTCAATCGAATTATTGCAAACTGTCTTTTCTAAGCTAAAATGTTAAGGAAGAATCTTTTTAAAAGTAGAAGCTTCATTTCTCGATATCTCAGTTTCCGCAAGGTTATTGGGGTTGAATTTTTTTTTAATTCATATTTTTTGACCGTCTAAACGATAGGATATGTTTCATACGTTTCCTCTAGGGGGCCAAATTCCTATATCCCGTGGGCATCCTCTTTTTTTTTAATGAAATTGTGAGTATCAAGCGACATTCTTTATTTAATTTTCTTGCGTATACTAAATTTTTAAAATAATAATTTGTCTGCACAAGCGAAATTTTTTATATAAATTACTTATGAAAAATACATTTTTCAAATAATGAATTGTTTGCATTAAGCGACATTCTTTAGGTAATTTTCTTGTGTAAACTAAGTTTTTAAAATAATAATTTGTTTGCGTTAAGCGCCTATATGTTTATACAAATTACTTTTTTATTGAAATTTGTAGATACCATATATTTCAATATATTCATAAGTATTAATATTATATTCAAAATATGGCAGCTTTAAGCCTGTAGATACAGAGAGAAAATAGTACTAACCAACATTCGAGGATAATCTTTTATAGTTAAATTTCATGATGAGTAAAGGGAATAAATTGTATATATTTTAAAATAAAATATTTTATAATTTATTTTTATTTGTTCTAATAATATAACAATAAATTTTAATTAATAGTTTATAGCACATGAAAAAAGTTACAAAAAATTAGTTAGAAAATGAAATAAAATACTTGTATCCAAATCATTTAAAATTTATTTATTTTTAACTAACAATAAATTTAAGACTACACTTTATAATCAACGTCTAGCCTCAAAAATGCAATTCAACCGATGGAGCGTTAGCGACCGAGGTAACATGGCTAGTTTTATATTAAGATACGAAACTATTATTGTAGAAAGTATTCTTGTCTACGAAAACATTTTAACTGTATTACCCATTAAATCATGTTTATTATTTCAAATTATCTGAATTCTTCATGTCGTAGAATATATTATATAATTATTCTTTGACAAATAACTTTAAATTCATTCACAAAAAGTTCGGGTAATTCGGTGATTTCGAATAGCCCGAAAATTTCGGGTAATCCAATAATTTCGGGTAGTCCGAAAATTTCGCATAATTCGATAAGTTCGGGCGGTCCGAAAATTTCGGGTGGTCCGAAAATTTCGGGTAGATCGATAATTTCGGATAGTGCGAGAAAAACGATACCCGAAGCCCGACTCGAGCCCGACCCGAGCCCGTCGGGTCGAATTTTGAAGTCGGGTTACCCGAATATACGGGTACCCGCACACCCCTAATTTATACGTAAAAAAAGGCACTATTCAATACACCCGCCTACGGAAAGAAATCTAAACAATTTGAAAATTTGATCTTCTTAGCCGGTATTGCGTGTAAACACGCCTAAAAATGCATTTAAATTCAATACCCCCGGTTATGGAAAGAAATATAAAAAATTTGAATATTTGATCTTCTTAGCCGATTTATACGTGTATATATAAGTAATACTGCATTTTAATTCAATACACCCGGCTATGGATCGAGATTTAAAAATTTGAAAATTTGTACTTCTTAGCCGGATTATACGTGTTTATACGTTCAAAAATGCATTTGAATTCAATACACTCGGCTATGGAACGAAATCTAAAAATTTGAAAATTAGGTCTTCTTAGCCGGTATTGCATGTAAATACATGTAAAAATGCACTTGAATTCAGTACACCCGGCTATAGAACAAAATCTATAAATATAAAAATTTGGACTTCTTAGCCGGTTTATGCGTATATATACGTGTAAAAATGCATTTAAATTCAATACACTCGACTTTGGACCGACATCAAAAAAATTTGAAAATTAGAACTTCTTAGCCGGTTTATGCGTGTAAACACGCCTAAAAATGCATTTAAATTCAATACCCCCGGTTATGGAAAGAAATCTAAAAAATTTGAATATTTGATCTTCTTAGCCGATTTATACGTGTATATATAAGTAATACTGCATTTTAATTCAATACACCCGGCTATGGATCGAGATTTAAAAATTTGAAAATATGAACTTCTTAGCCGGATTATACGTGTTTATACGTTCAAAAATGCATTTGAATTCAATACACTCGGCTATGGCTCGAAATCTAAAAATTTGAAAATTTGGTATCCTTAGCCGATTTATACGTGTATATATAAGTAAAAATGCATTTGAATTCAATACACCCGGCTATGGAACGAAATCTAAAAATTTGAAAATTAGGTCTTCTTAGCCGGTATTGCATGTAAATACATGTAAAAATGCACTTGAATTCAGTACACCCGGCTATAGAACAAAATCTATAAATATAAAAATTTGGACTTCTTAGCCGGTTTATGCGTATATACACGTGTAAAAATGCATTTAATTTCATACACTCGACTTTGGAACGACATCAAAAAATTTGAAAATTAGAACTTCTTAGCCGGTTTATGCGTGTAAACACGCCTAAAAATGCATTTGAATTCAATACCCCCAGTTATGGAACAAAATCTATAAAATTTGAATATTTGATCTTCTTAGCCGATTTATACGTGTATATATAAGTAATAATGCATTTTAATTCAATACACCCGGCTATGGATCGAGATTTAAAAATTTGAAAATTTGAACTTCTTAGCCGATTATACGTGTTTACGTATATATAAGTAAAAATGCATTTGAATTCAATACACCCGGCTATGGAACGAAATCTAAAAATTTGAAAATTAGGTCTTCTTAGCCGGTATTGCATGTAAATACATGTAAAAATGCACTTGAATTCAGTACACCCGGCTATAGAACAAAATCTATAAATATAAAAATTTGGACTTCTTAGCCGGTTTATGCGTATATATACGTGTAAAAATGCATTTAAATTCAATACACTCGACTTTGGACCGACATCAAAAAAATTTGAAAATTAGAACTTCTTAGCCGGTTTATGCGTGTAAACACGCCTAAAAATGCATTTTAATTCAATACACCCGGCTATGGAACGAAATCTAAAAATTTGAATATTTGATCTTCTTAGCCGATTTATACGTGTATATATAAGTAATACTGCATTTTAATTCAATACACCCGGCTATGGATCGAGATTTAAAAATTTGAAAATTTGAACTTCTTAGCCGGATTATACGTGTTTATACGTTCAAAAATGCATTTGAATTCAATACACTCGGCTATGGCTCGAAATCTAAAAATTTGAAAATTTGGTATCCTTAGCCGATTTATACGTGTATATATAAGTAAAAATGCATTTGAATTCATTACACCCGGCTATGGAACGAAATCTAAAAATTTGAAAATTAGGTCTTCTTAGCCGGTATTGCATGTAAATACATGTAAAAATGCACTTGAATTCAGTACACCCGGCTATAGAACAAAATCTATAAATATAAAAATTTGGACTTCTTAGCCGGTTTATGCGTATATACACGTGTAAAAATGCATTTAATTTCAATACACTCGACTTTGGAACGACATCAAAAAAATTTGAAAATTAGAACTTCTTAGCCGGTTTATGCGTGTAAACACGCCTAAAAATGCATTTGAATTCAATACCCCCAGTTATGGAACAAAATCTATAAAATTTGAATATTTGATCTTCTTAGCCGATTTATACGTGTATATATAAGTAATAATGCATTTTAATTCAATACACCCGGCTATGGATCGAGATTTAAAAATTTGAAAATTTGAACTTCTTAGCCGGATTATACGTGTTTATACGTTCAAAAATGCATTTGAATTCAATACACTCGGCTATGGATCGAAATCTAAAAATTTGAAAATTTGGTATCCTTAGCCGATTTATACGTGTATATATAAGTAAAAATGCATTTGAATTCAGTACACCCGGCTATGGAACGAAATCTAAAAATTTGAAAATTAGGTCTTCTTAGCCGGTATTGCATGTAAATACATGTAAAAATGCACTTGAATTCAGTACACCCGGCTATGGAACGAAATCTAAAAAATTAGAAAATTTGGACTTGTTAGCTAGTTTTGCGTGTAAATACGCCTAAAAATGCATTTGAATTCTATCCACACGGCTATGGAACGAAATCTAAAAATTTGAAAATTTGGACTTCTTAGCCGGATTATACGTGTTTATACGTAAAAAAATGCACTTGAATTCAATCCACCCGCATACGGAAAGAAATCTAAACAATTTGAAAATTTGATCTTCTTAGCCGGTATTGCGTGTAAATACATGTAAAACTGCACTTGAATTCAGTACACCCGGCTATAGAACAAAATCTATAAATATAAAAATTTGGACTTCTTAGCCGGTTTATGCGTAAATATACGTGTAAAAATGCATTTAAATTCAATACACTCGACTTTGGAACGACATCAAAAAAATTTGAATATTTGAACTACTTAGCCGGTTTATACGTGTTCATACGTGTTTATACGTGTAAAAATACATTTGAATACAATACATCCGGCTATCAAACGAAATCTAAACATTAGAAAATTTGAACATCTAAGCCGGTTAATACGTGTTTATACGTGTAAAAATGCATTTAAATTCATCCACCCTGTTATGGTACGAAATAAAAAATTTGAAAATTTGGACTTCTAGCCGGTTTATACGTGTCTATACGTGTAAAAATGCATTTGAATTCTATCCACACGGCTTTGGAACGAAATCTAAAAATTTGAAAATTTGCACTTCTTAGCCGGTTTATACGTGTTTATACGTGTAAAAATGTATTTCAATTAAATCCACACGGCTATGGAACGAAATCTAAAAAATTTGAATATTTGGACTTCTAGGCCGGTTAATACGTGTTTATACGTGTATAAATGCATTTGACTTCAATTACCCGGCTATGGAACGAAATCTGAAAAATTTGAAAATTTGAACTACTTAGCCGGTTTATACGTGTTCATACGTGTTTATACGTGTAAAAATACATTTGAATACAATACATCCGGCTATCAATCGATCTCTAAACATTAGAAAATTTGAACATCTAAGCCGGTTAATACGTGTTTATACGTGTAAAAATGCATTTAAATTCATCCACCCCGTTATGGTACGAAATAAAAAATTTGAAAATTTGGACTTCTAGCCGGTTTATAAGTGTCTATACGTGTAAAAATGCATTTGAATTCTATCCACACGGCTTTGAAACGAAATCTAAAAATTTGAAAATTTGCACTTCTTAGCCGGTTTATACGTGTTTATACGTGTAAAAATGTATTTCAATTAAATCCACACGGCTATGGAACGAAATCTAAAAAATTTGAATATTTGGACTTCTAGGCCGGTAATACGTGTTTATACGTGTATAAATGCATTTGACTTCAATTACCCGGCTATGGAACGAAATCTGAAAATTTGAAAATTTGAACTACTTAGCCGGTTTATACGTGTTCATACGTGTTTATACGTGTAAAAATACATTTGAATACAATACATCCGGCTATCAATCGATCTCTAAACATTAGAAAATTTGAACATCTAAGCCGGTTAATACGTGTTTATACGTGTAAAAATGCATTTAAATTCATCCACCCCGTTATGGTACGAAATAAAAAATTTGAAAATTTGGACTTCTAGCCGGTTTATAAGTGTCTATACGTGTAAAAATGCATTTGAATTCTATCCACACGGCTTTGAAACGAAATCTAAAAATTTGAAAATTTGGACTTCTAAGCCAGTTAATACGTGTTTATACGTGTAAAAATGCATTTGAATTCAATCCACACGGCTATGGAACGAAATCTAAAAAATTTGATGATTTGGACTTCTAGGCCGGTTAATACGTGTTTATACGTGTATAAATGCATTTGACTTCAATATACCCGGTTATGGAAAGAAATCTAAAAAATTTGAATATTTGATCTTCTTAGCCGATTTATACGTGTATATATAAGTAATACTGCATTTTAATTCAATACACCCGGCTATGGATCGAGATTTAAAAATTTGAAAATTTGAACTTCTTAGCCAGTATATACGTGTTTATACGTGTAAAAATGCATTTGAATTCAAACCACCCGGCTATGGTACGAAATATAAAATTTGAAAATTTGAACTACTTAGCCGGATTATACGTGTTTACACGTGTAAAAATGCATTTGTCTTTAATACACCCGACTATGGAACGAAATCTAAAAAATTAGAAAATTTGGACTTGTTAGCTAGTTTTGCGTGTAAATACGCCTAAAAATGCATTTGAATTCAATCCACCCGGCTATGAAACGAAATCTAAAAAATTTGAATGTTTGATCTTCTTAGCCGATTTATACGTGTATATATAAGTAATAATGCATTTTAATTCAATACACCCGGCTATGGAACGAGATTTAAGAATTTGAAAATTTGAGCTTCTTAGCCGGATTATACGTGTTTATACGTTGAAAAATGCATTTGAATTCAATACACTCGGCAATGGATCGAAATCTAAAAATTTGAAAATTAGGTCTTCTTAGCCGGTATTGCAAGTAAATACATGTAAAAAAGCACTTGAATTGAGTACACCCAATTATGAAACGAAAACTAAAAATTCGAAAATTTGGACCTCTTAGCCGGATTATACGTGTTTATACGTGTAATTATGCATTTGAATTCAATACACACGGCTATGGAACGAAATCTAAAAATTTGAAAATTGGACTTATTAGTCGGTATTGCGTGTAAATACATGTAAAACTGCACTTGAATTCAGTACACCCGACTATAGAACAAAATCTATAAATATAAAAATTTGGACTTCATAGCCGGTTTATGCGTATACAGGGTGATTCAGAAACAATACAACATTTTTGTACCATAGTGTTTAGCGTAAAAAATTAAGGTTAGGGAAATTAGTCCGACGAATTTTCCGGCACTTTGAAAATTCTCGATTTTAGAACAGGTAAAATCATAGTCGAGCGCCGGCGCTGGCCATTCGGCACGGCGGGATCATGCGTTAAGGAGTGGGGAGGCCGTTGCTAAGGCGCTCGATAAGCACTATCGATGAACGCATCGATTACCGTGCAACCTACACCGATAGAAAAACGGAAAAGAGGCCGTAATTTCACCAACCATTTGAAATTTTATTTGAAACAGTCACAATGTTTTCCATGTGGACAAATAAATACTATTGCCAAAATACGCGACGTATTCGTAAGAATTATTAATTTATAAACATATTCTTTCATCAATATATTTATCATATAATGGCAGTATATCGCCAATACATTGGAAATACATTGGCAATATATTGATAATACTTTGGCAACATATTGGCAATATATTGGCAATATATTGGCAATATATTGGCAATATATTGGCGACATATTGATGATACACATAATAAATACTTAACGGAATACACTTTTAACTGCAAGATTTAAGTCATACTTTCATAAGCACTTTCAGACATACATACTGCCATACAATTAGCCATACTACAATATCAACTTTTGATTCCTTGTAACTACCCTCTGTATTGGTTGGTACGAAAAGCCGACTAAAGAAAAATCATGGAAGAACAGATATTTTAAATAAAAAAATAGTATGAAATGTCTATTTCTCGATAAAAGCGTAATTTTTATCCCTTATAACTATCCTCCTGTATTCGGGACGTCAAAAAAATTTCTCACACTGGTTTGTGCTTTGAGTTAAAGTAGAAAAAGACAATTTAAAAAGATCAATAAAGGGCAGAGGACTTTAAATAACAAAATAACCTATTAAATTGTCTAATTCTCGATAAAAATCGCAATTTTTATCCCTTATAACTGCCCTTCTGTATTTTGTTGGTAAATAAAACTTCTCTCACAGGTTTGAGCCATGGGTTAAAGTATAAAAAGAGTATTTAAAAAATCAAGAAAGGACAGACGTATTTAAATAAAAAAATAACGTATGAAATTGTTAATTTTTCAATAAAATCGTAATTTTCTTCCCTTATAACTACCCTTCTGTATTTTGTTGGTAGATAAAACTTCTCACACAGGTTTGTGCTACTAATGCAAGTACGAGAAGATGATTTAAACAAATCAATAAAGGGCAGAGGCCCTTAAATATAAAATAACCTATGAAATTGTCTATTTTTCGATAAGAATCGCACATTTCATCCCTTATAACTACCCTCCTGAATTTGGGTGGTCGATAACACTTCTAATACTGATTTGTGCAATGGGTTCAAGTACAAAAAGCAAATTAAACAAATCAATAAAGGGCAAAGGACTTTAAATAACAAAATAACCTATGAATATATCTATTATTCGATAAAAATCGCACTTTTCATCCCTTATAACTGCCCTTCTGTATTTTGTTGGTAAATAAAACTTCTCACACAGGTTTGTGCCATGGGTTAAAGTATAAAAAGAGTATTTAAAAAAATCAAAAAAGGACAGAAGTCTTTAAATAACATAACAACCTATGAATATATCTATTATTCGATAAAAATCGCACTTTTCATCCCTTATAACTACCCTCTTGTATTTCGTTGGTGGATAAAACTTCTCACACAGGTTTGTGCTACTTATGCAAGTACGAGAAGATGATTTAAACAAATCAATAAAGGGCAGAGGTCCTTAAATAACAAAATAACCTATGAAATTGTCTATTTTTCGATAAGAATCGCACTTTTCATCCCTTATAACTACCCTCCTGAATTTGGGTGGTCGATAAAACTTCTAATACTGATTTGTGAAATGGGTTCAAGTACAAAAAGCAAATTAAAAAAATCAATAAAGGGCAAAGGACTTTAAATAACAAAATAACGTATAAAAATGTCAATTTTTGGATAAATCGCACTTTTCATCCCTTATAACTACCCTTCTGTATTTTGTTGGTAGATAAAACTTCTCACACAGGTTTGTGCTACTAGTGCAAGTACGAGAAGATGAATCAAACAAATCAATAAAGGGCAGCGGTCTTTAAATAACAAAGTAACCTATGAATATATCTATTATTCGATAAAAATCGCACTTTTCATCCCTTATAACTACCCTCTTGTATTTCGTTGGTGGATAAAACTTCTCACACAAGTTAGTGCTACTAATGCAAGTACGAGAAGATGATTTAAACAAACCAATAAAGGGCAAAGGTCCTTGAATAACAAAATAACCTATGAAATTGTCTATTTTTCGATAAGAATCGCACTTTTCATCCCTTTTAACTACCCTCCTGAATTTGGGTGGTCGATAAAACTTCTAATACTGATTTGTGCAATGGGCTCAAGTACAAAAAGACGAATTAAAAAAATCAATAAAGGGCAAAGGACTTTAAATAACAAAATAACCTATGAAATTATCTATTATTCGATAAAAATCGCACTTTTCATCCCTTATAACTGCCCTTCTGTATTTTGTTGGTAAATAAAACTTCTCACACAGGTTTGTGCCATGGGTTAAAGTATAAAAAGAGTATTTAAAAAAATCAAAAAAGGACAGAAGTCTTTAAATAACATAACAACCTATGAATATATCTATTATTCGATAAAAATCGCACTTTTCATCCCTTATAACTACCCTCTTGTATTTCGTTGGTGGATAAAACTTCTCACACAGGTTTGTGCTAGTTATGCAAGTACGAGAAGATGATTTAAACAAATCAATAAAGGGCAGAGGTCCTTAAATAACAAAATAACCTATGAAATTGTCTATTTTTCGATAAGAATCGCACTTTTCATCCCTTATAACTACCCTCCTGAATTTGGGTGGTCGATAAAACTTCTAATACTGATTTGTGAAATGGGTTCAAGTACAAAAAGCAAATTAAACAAATCAATAAAGGGCAAAGGACTTTAAATAACAAAATAACCTATGAATATATCTATTATTCGATAAAAATCGCACTTTTCATCCCTTATAACTGCCCTTCTGTATTTTGTTGGTAAATAAAACTTCTCACACAGGTTTGTGCCATGGGTTAAAGTATAAAAAGAGTATTTAAAAAAATCAAAAAAGGACAGAAGTCTTTAAATAACATAACAACCTATGAATATATCTATTATTCGATAAAAATCGCACTTTTCATCCCTTATAACTACCCTTCTGTATTTTGTTGGTAGATAAAACTTCTCACACAGGTTTGTGCTACTAATGCAAGTACGAGAAGATGATTTAAACAAATCAATAAAGGGCAGAGGCCCTTAAATATAAAATAACCTATGAAATTGTCTATTTTTCGATAAGAATCGCACATTTCATCCCTTATAACTACCCTCCTGAATTTGGGTGGTCGATAACACTTCTAATACTGATTTGTGCAATGGGTTCAAGTACAAAAAGCAAATTAAACAAATCAATAAAGGGCAAAGGACTTTAAATAACAAAATAACCTATGAATATATCTATTATTCGATAAAAATCGCACTTTTCATCCCTTATAACTGCCCTTCTGTATTTTGTTGGTAGATAAAACTTCTCACACAGGTTTGTGCTACTAGT
Organism: Theocolax elegans; assembly: GCA_026168455.1. Classification (NCBI taxonomy): domain Eukaryota; kingdom Metazoa; phylum Arthropoda; class Insecta; order Hymenoptera; family Cerocephalidae; genus Theocolax; species Theocolax elegans. The sequence goes on from JANSJX010000467.1 coordinate 13,972, forward strand.
GCAAGTACGAGAAGATGAATCAAACAAATCAATAAAGGGCAGCGGTCTTTAAATAACAAAGTAACCTATGAATATATCTATTATTCGATAAAAATCGCACTTTTCATCCCTTATAACTACCCTCTTGTATTTCGTTGGTGGATAAAACTTCTCACACAAGTTAGTGCTACTAATGCAAGTACGAGAAGATGATTTAAACAAACCAATAAAGGGCAAAGGTCCTTGAATAACAAAATAACCTATGAAATTGTCTATTTTTCGATAAGAATCGCACTTTTCATCCCTTTTAACTACCCTCCTGAATTTGGGTGGTCGATAAAACTTCTAATACTGATTTGTGCAATGGGCTCAAGTACAAAAAGACGAATTAAAAAAATCAATAAAGGGCAAAGGACTTTAAATAACAAAATAACCTATGAAATTATCTATTATTCGATAAAAATCGCACTTTTCATCCCTTATAACTGCCCTTCTGTATTTTGTTGGTAAATAAAACTTCTCACACAGGTTTGTGCCATGGGTTAAAGTATAAAAAGAGTATTTAAAAAAATCAAAAAAGGACAGAAGTCTTTAAATAACATAACAACCTATGAATATATCTATTATTCGATAAAAATCGCACTTTTCATCCCTTATAACTACCCTCTTGTATTTCGTTGGTGGATAAAACTTCTCACACAGGTTTGTGCTACTTATGCAAGTACGAGAAGATGATATAAACAAATCAATAAAGGGCAGAGGTCCTTAAATAACAAAATAACCTATGAAATTGTCTATTTTTCGATAAGAATCGCACTTTTCATCCCTTATAACTACCCTCCTGAATTTGGGTGGTCGATAAAACTTCTAATACTGATTTGTGAAATGGGTTCAAGTACAAAAAGCAAATTAAAAAAATCAATAAAGGGCAAAGGACTTTAAATAACAAAATAACGTATAAAAATGTTAATTTTTGGATAAATCGCACTTTTCATCCCTTATAACTACCCTTCTGTATTTTGTTGGTAGATAAAACTTCTCACACAGGTTTGTGCTACTAGTGCAAGTACGAGAAGATGAATCAAACAAATCAATAAAGGGCAGCGGTCTTTAAATAACAAAGTAACCTATGAATATATCTATTATTCGATAAAAATCGCACTTTTCATCCCTTATAACTACCCTCTTGTATTTCGTTGGTGGATAAAACTTCTCACACAGGTTTGTGCTACTTATGCAAGTACGAGAAGATGATATAAACAAATCAATAAAGGGCAGAGGTCCTTAAATAACAAAATAACCTATGAAATTGTCTATTTTTCGATAAGAATCGCACTTTTCATCCCTTATAACTACCCTCCTGAATTTGGGTGGTCGATAAAACTTCTAATACTGATTTGTGAAATGGGTTCAAGTACAAAAAGCAAATTAAAAAAATCAATAAAGGGCAAAGGACTTTAAATAACAAAATATCCTATGAAATTATCTATTATTCGATAAAAATCGCACTTTTCATCCCTTTTAACTACTCTGCTGTATTTTGTTGGCCGATGAAACATTTTACACGGATTTTTGCTACAAATGCAAGTACGAGAAGATGATTTAAAGTAATCAACGAAAGACAGGTATTTTAGAATAACAAAATAACCTATAGAAATATCCATTTCTCGTTAAAAAAGCACTTCTCATCCCTTATAACTACTCTCCTGTATTTGGATGGTCGATAAAACTTCTCTCACTGGTTTGCGCCATGAGTTCAAGTACAAAAAGACTATTTAAAAAATCAATAGAGGGCAGAGGACCTTAAATAACAAAATAACGTCTGAAATTGTCAATTTTTCGATAAAATCGCAATTTTCATCCCTTATAACTACCCCTTAATTATATATTTAATATAATCTAATCTGAAAATTATCTAAAGTTTTTCATATTATTTTCATTTAATCGTTTACGTAAATGTAATGTTAGATGATAAACGACTATGTTCAAATCATTGCATCTCGAGTGTGTTTTGTTTTTGTTCATCCGTTGTTTCTTACATTCCTTTATCGAACCATTCGGATTAGTGCTTTATTTGTTTAAACATCGTGAGGTTATGGCCGAATTACACGCACTTAATGCTGCTTGTTACGCGAACCAGGAATACGCGGATATGTTGATAGCGTATGGTGCATGTGATCAGGTAGGTCGCAGAGCAGCCGAAGAGTATCGGGTACGGTTTCCGAACCGACGACATCCCGACGCTGCCACGTTTACTACGTTTGTTGAGACAGGATGTGTACAGGTACGAAATCCTGATGGAGGCCGTCAAAGAGAAGCCAGGGCGGACAACGATGTAGGAATCCTTAATTGTTTTGCCGAGGATCCTACGACGAATTTACGGCGAACTGCACTTCACCTAGGCACGTCGTATTCAACCTGCCAAAGGGTTATGAAAGAATATGGGCAGCACCCTTTTAAATATCGACGTATTCATGAGATATGTAAGTAACACAATTTTATAATCAATTAAATTATTGTTGCGACGTTTAAACTACAATTGCGTTCTATATTATAAAAAACTTCTCCGTCGCCGGTTATTAAGTTATTTCGGGATATTTGCACTAATTATTGAATTTTTTGGGATATTAAAGTACTTCGGGATATTTGCATTAATTACAGGATTTTTCGGGAACCTGGAATATTTTAATTAATTACTGGAATTTTTGGGAATTCTGAGATTTGTTGCATTAATTACAGAGTTTTTCGAGAATTTCTGGATATTTTCATTATTTACAGGAGTTCTTGGGAATTCTGGGAATTTTTAAGGTATTACAAAATAATTCCATTAATATTAACTAAAAATTTGTTATTATTGTTTATCGTGAAATTGATACGATTACATCATTTTTGTTAATTTCTCTTATTTACGTAACTAAAAGAGTTTTACAAAATAAAATTTTTATATCGTTTATTTAAAATAACGAGAAATCGTCAAGATCTGCTTCGTATACTGATAACCACTTATTTTTAAAATTTATTTTATTTACAGTGGAAGGTGATCGAGAGAATCGACTCCTTTTTAGCAATTTAATTGTTGGGGCGTATGAAGAGGACCCTGGCATACTTAGTCGAATCCTGTGGACAGCCGAAGCAACTTATGTGCGAACAGGAATGATAAATGCTCATAACGAGCATTACTGGGCCCATGAGAATCCATTCCTGGCTAGAGAAGGTAGCACCAAAAATATATTTTATAATAAACCACCTACTGTACTACTTCTGTTTATTTAAAACCAATATTTATTCTCTATTAATTTACAAATATGTTTTGCTTCCTACCCTTTTACAGATACATTTCAGCACAAATACTCAATCAACGTCTGGGCTGGTCTAGTAGATAATCAAGTAATTGGACCGTGGGTTCTACCAGAAAGGCTGAACGGACCCAATTATTTAGAATTTTTACAAAATGTTCTTCCGCGTCTGCTAAACATTTTCTTGACACGAGAACAGCAGGAGAACCTCATTTTCATGCACGACGGAGCACCATCCCATTATTTTAGAGGTGTACGTAACCACTTAAATAATTTTTATCCGGACAGATGGATAGGACGTGGAGGACCAACGCCGTGGCCAGCTCGATCACCGGACATGAATCCGCTAGACTACTTCTTTTGGGGCCACTCAAAAGAAGAAGTTTACCACAACGGCGCACCAGAAAATGAAGGAGAGCTGCGGAACCGCATAGAAATGCATGCCAGAAATGTACCGGACAGTGCAGTACGGAGAGCTACCGAGGACATAATACGCCGCGCAAGAGCATGTATTGCTCAAAATGGGGGACCTTTTGAACATTGTCCAAGAGGTGCGAGAGCGAGGGACAACGTATAAATAAATAGCGCAGAATTTCTATTTTATTTATGTCAGATATTTTATAAATAGTTTATATTAAATAAAAATATTTATTATCAGATTGAATTCCTTCGTTCTTTCTCATTAATAACTATATCAATAGAATAAACATTTTTTTCATATTACGATTACATTAAAACGATATTTCACTGGGATATTTACTAATTCAAAGAATTTGCCTTTCGATGATTTATGTATATCTATTATTCGATAAAAATCGCACTTTTCATCCCTTATAACTGCCCTTCTGTATTTTGTTGGTAAATAAAACTTCTCACACAGGTTTGTGCCATGGGTTAAAGTATAAAAAGAGTATTTAAAAAAATCAAAAAAGGACAGAAGTCTTTAAATAACATAACAACCTATGAATATATCTATTATTCGATAAAAATCGCACTTTTCATCCCTTATAACTACCCTCTTGTATTTCGTTGGTGGATAAAACTTCTCACACAGGTTTGTGCTACTTATGCAAGTACGAGAAGATGATTTAAACAAATCAATAAAGGGCAGAGGTCCTTAAATAACAAAATAACCTATGAAATTGTCTATTTTTCGATAAGAATCGCACTTTTCATCCCTTATAACTACCCTCCTGAATTTGGGTGGTCGATAAAACTTCTAATACTGATTTGTGAAATGGGTTCAAGTACAAAAAGCAAATTAAAAAAATCAATAAAGGGCAAAGGACTTTAAATAACAAAATAACGTATAAAAATGTCAATTTTTGGATAAATCGCACTTTTCATCCCTTATAACTACCCTTCTGTATTTTGTTGGTAGATAAAACTTCTCACACAGGTTTGTGCTACTAGTGCAAGTACGAGAAGATGAATCAAACAAATCAATAAAGGGCAGCGGTCTTTAAATAACAAAGTAACCTATGAATATATCTATTATTCGATAAAAATCGCACTTTTCATCCCTTATAACTACCCTCTTGTATTTCGTTGGTGGATAAAACTTCTCACACAAGTTAGTGCTACTAATGCAAGTACGAGAAGATGATTTAAACAAACCAATAAAGGGCAAAGGTCCTTGAATAACAAAATAACCTATGAAATTGTCTATTTTTCGATAAGAATCGCACTTTTCATCCCTTTTAACTACCCTCCTGAATTTGGGTGGTCGATAAAACTTCTAATACTGATTTGTGCAATGGGCTCAAGTACAAAAAGACGAATTAAAAAAATCAATAAAGGGCAAAGGACTTTAAATAACAAAATAACCTATGAAATTATCTATTATTCGATAAAAATCGCACTTTTCATCCCTTATAACTGCCCTTCTGTATTTTGTTGGTAAATAAAACTTCTCACACAGGTTTGTTCCATGGGTTAAAGTATAAAAAGAGTATTTAAAAAAATCAAAAAAGGACAGAAGTCTTCAAATAACATAACAACCTATGAATATATCTATTATTCGATAAAAATCGCACTTTTCATCCCTTATAACTACCCTCTTGTATTTCGTTGGTGGATAAAACTTCTCACACAGGTTTGTGCTACTTATGCAAGTACGAGAAGATGATTTAAACAAATCAATAAAGGGCAGAGGTCCTTAAATAACAAAATAACCTATGAAATTGTCTATTTTTCGATAAGAATCGCACTTTTCATCCCTTATAACTACCCTCCTGAATTTGGGTGGTCGATAAAACTTCTAATACTGATTTGTGAAATGGGTTCAAGTACAAAAAGCAAATTAAAAAAATCAATAAAGGGCAAAGGACTTTAAATAACAAATAACGTATAAAAATGTCAATTTTTGGATAAATCGCACTTTCATCCCTTATAACTACCCTTCTGTATTTTGTTGGTAGATAAAACTTCTCACACAGGTTTGTGCTACTAGTGCAAGTACGAGAAGATGAATCAAACAAATCAATAAAGGGCAGCGGTCTTTAAATAACAAAGTAACCTATGAATATCTATTATTCGATAAAAATCGCACTTTTCATCCCTTATAACTACCCTCTTGTATTTCGTTGGTGGATAAAACTTCTCACACAAGTTAGTGCTACTAATGCAAGTACGAGAAGATGATTTAAACAAACCAATAAAGGGCAAAGGTCCTTGAATAACAAAATAACCTATGAAATTGTCTATTTTTCGATAAGAATCGCACTTTTCATCCCTTTTAACTACCCTCCTGAATTTGGGTGGTCGATAAAACTTCTAATACTGATTTGTGCAATGGGTTCAAGTACAAAAAGCAAATTAAAAAAATCAATAAAGGGCAAAGGACTTTAAATAACAAAATAACGTATAAAAATGTCAATTTTTGGATAAATCGCACTTTTCATCCCTTATAACTACCCTTCTGTATTTTGTTGGTAGATAAAACTTCTCACACAGGTTTGTGCTACTAGTGCAAGTACGAGAAGATGAATCAAACAAATCAATAAAGGGCAGCGGTCTTTAAATAACAAAGTAACCTATGAATATATCTATTATTCGATAAAAATCGCACTTTTCATCCCTTATAACTACCCTCTTGTATTTCGTTGGTGGATAAAACTTCTCACACAAGTTAGTGCTACTAATGCAAGTACGAGAAGATGATTTAAACAAACCAATAAAGGGCAAAGGTCCTTGAATAACAAAATAACCTATGAAATTGTCTATTTTTCGATAAGAATCGCACTTTTCATCCCTTTTAACTACCCTCCTGAATTTGGGTGGTCGATAAAACTTCTAATACTGATTTGTGCAATGGGCTCAAGTACAAAAAGACGAATTAAAAAAATCAATAAAGGGCAGAGGACTTTAAATAACAAAATATCCTATGAAATTATCTATTATTCGATAAAAATCGCACTTTTCATCCCTTTTAACTACTCTGCTGTATTTTGTTGGCCGATGAAACATTTTACACGGATTTTTGCTACAAATGCAAGTACGAGAAGATGATTTAAAGTAATCAACGAAAGACAGGTATTTTAGAATAACAAAATAACCTATAGAAATATCCATTTCTCGTTAAAAAAGCACTTCTCATCCCTTATAACTACTCTCCTGTATTTGGATGGTCGATAAAACTTCTCTCACTGGTTTGCGCCATGAGTTCAAGTACAAAAAGACTATTTAAAAAAATCAATAGAGGGCAGAGGACCTTAAATAACAAAATAACGTCTGAAATTGTCAATTTTTCGATAAAATCGCAATTTTCATCCCTTATAACTACCCCTTAATTATATATTTAATATAATCTAATCTGAAAATTATCTCAAGTTTTTCATATTATTTTCATTTAATCGTTTACGTAAATGTAATGTTAGATGATAAACGACTATGTTCAAATCATTGCATCTCGAGTGTGTTTTGTTTTTGTTCATCCGTTGTTTCTTACATTCCTTTATCGAACCATTCGGATTAGTGCTTTATTTGTTTAAACATCGTGAGGTTATGGCCGAATTACACGCACTTAATGCTGCTTGTTACGCGTACCAGGAATACGCGGATATGTTGATAGCGTATGGTGCATGTGATCAGGTAGGTCGCAGAGCAGCCGAAGAGTATCGGGTACGGTTTCCGAACCGACGACATCCCGACGCTGCCACGTTTACTACGTTTGTTGAGACAGGATGTGTACAGGTACGAAATCCTGATGGAGGCCGTCAAAGAGAAGCCAGGGCGGACAACGATGTAGGAATCCTTAATTGTTTTGCCGAGGATCCTACGACGAATTTACGGCGAACTGCACTTCACCTAGGCACGTCGTATTCAACCTGCCAAAGGGTTATGAAAGAATATGGGCAGCACCCTTTTAAATATCGACGTATTCATGAGATATGTAAGTAACACAATTTTATAATCAATTAAATTATTGTTGCGACGTTTAAACTACAATTGCGTTCTATATTATAAAAAAACTTCTCCGTCGCCGGTTATTAAGTTATTTCGGGATATTTGCACTAATTATTGAATTTTTTGGGATATTAAAGTACTTCGGGATATTTGCATTAATTACAGGATTTTTCGGGAACCTGGAATATTTTAATTAATTACTGGAATTTTTGGGAATTCTGAGATTTGTTGCATTAATTACAGAGTTTTTCGAGAATTTCTGGATATTTTCATTATTTACAGGAGTTCTTGGGAATTCTGGGAATTTTTAAGGTATTACAAAATAATTCCATTAATATTAACTATAAATTTGTTATTATTGTTTATCGTGAAATTGATACGATTACATCATTTTTGTTAATTTCTCTTATTTACGTAACTAAAAGAGTTTTACAAAATAAAATTTTTATATCGTTTATTTAAAATAACGAGAAATCGTCAAGATCTGCTTCGTATACTGATAACCACTTATTTTTAAATTTATTTTATTTACAGTGGAAGGTGATCGAGAGAATCGACTCCTTTTTAGCAATTTAATTGTTGGGGCGTATGAAGAGGACCCTGGCATACTTAGTCGAATCCTGTGGACAGCCGAAGCAACTTATGTGCGAACAGGAATGATAAATGCTCATAACGAGCATTACTGGGCCCATGAGAATCCATTCCTGGCTAGAGAAGGTAGCACCAAAAATATATTTTATAATAAACCACCTACTGTACTACTTCTGTTTATTTAAAACCAATATTTATTCTCTATTAATTTACAAATATGTTTTGCTTCCTACCCTTTTACAGATACATTTCAGCACAAATACTCAATCAACGTCTGGGCTGGTCTAGTAGATAATCAAGTAATTGGACCGTGGGTTCTACCAGAAAGGCTGAACGGACCCAATTATTTAGAATTTTTACAAAATGTTCTTCCGCGTCTGCTAAACATTTTCTTGACACGAGAACAGCAGGAGAACCTCATTTTCATGCACGACGGAGCACCATCCCATTATTTTAGAGGTGTACGTAACCACTTAAATAATTTTTATCCGGACAGATGGATAGGACGTGGAGGACCAACGCCGTGGCCAGCTCGATCACCGGACATGAATCTGCTAGACTACTTCTTTTGGGGCCACTCAAAAGAAGAAGTTTACCAAAACGGCGCACCAGAAAATGAAGGAGAGCTGCGGAACCGCATAGAAATGCATGCCAGAAATGTACCGGACAGTGCAGTACGGAGAGCTACCGAGGACATAATACGCCGCGCAAGAGCATGTATTGCTCAAAATGGGGGACCTTTTGAACATTGTCCAAGAGGTGCGAGAGCGAGGGACAACGTATAAATAAATAGCGCAGAATTTCTATTTTATTTATGTCAGATATTTTATAAATAGTTTATATTAAATAAAAATATTTATTATCAGATTGAATTCCTTCGTTCTTTCTCATTAATAACTATATCAATAGAATAAACATTTTTTTCATATTACGATTACATTAAAACGATATTTCACTGGGATATTTACTAATTCAAAGAATTTGCCTTTCGATGATTTATGTATATTATTACATTCTACTAGTATTTACAGTACCAAACTGTGTAATAAGATTTTTTTTTAATCAGCTTTTCGTACTTCACTTCGTAGCATAAATGTGAGTAAAAAGTTTCACCGACCAACAAAATACAGGAGGGTAGTTATAAGGGATGAAAAGCGCGATTATTATCGAAAAATAGACAATTTCATAGGTTGTTTTGTTATTTAAAGACCTCTGCCCATTATTAATTTTTTTAAATACTCTTTTTGTTCTTGAACTCATGGCACAAATCAGTATTAGAAGTTTTATCGCCCACCCAAATTCAGGAGGGTAGTTATAAGGGATGAAAAGTGCGATTCTTATCGAAAAATAGACAATTTCATAGGTTATTTTGTAATTTTTTACGCTAAACACGATGGTATAAAAATGTTGTATTGTTTCTGAATCACCCTGTATATACGTGTAAAAATGCATTTAAATTCAATACACTTGACTATGGAACGACATCAAAAAAATTTGAAAATTAGAACTTCTTAGCCGATTTATACGTGTATATACGTGTAAGAATGCATTCAAATTGAATACACCCGGCTACGGAACGAAATCTAAAAATGTGAAAATTAGGCCTTCTTAGCCGGTATTGCGTTTAAATACATGTAAAAATGCACTTGAATTCAGTACACCCGGCTATGGAACGAAACCGAAAAATTTGAAAATTTGGAATTTTAATCCGGTTTATGCATGTATATAAGTGCACAAATGCATTTGAATTGAATACACCCGGCTATGGAACGAAATCTAAAAATTTGAAAATTGGACTTCTTAACCGGTTTATGCGTGTATATACGTGTAAGAATGCATTCAAATTGAATATTCCCGGCTATGGAACGAAATCTAAAAATTTTAAAATTTGGACTTCTAAGTCGGTGAATACTTGTTTATACGTGTAAGAAGGCATTTGACTTTAATACACCCGGCTATGGAACGAAATAAAAAATTTGAAAATATGGACTACTTAGCCGGTTTATACGTGTTCATACGTGTAAAAATGCTTTTGAATTCATTCCACCCGGTTATGGTACGAAATAAAAATTTGAAAATTTGAACTGCTTAGCCGGTTTATACGTGTTTATACGTGTAAAAATGCATTTGAAATCAATCCGCCCGGATTTGTAATGACATATAAAAATTTGAAAATTTGCACTTTTTAGCCGGATTATACGTGTTTATACGTGTAAATATGCATTTGTATTCAATACACACGGCTATGGAACGAAATCTGAAAATTTGAAAAATTGGACTTATTAGTCGGTATTGCTTGTAAATACATGTAAAACTGCACTTGAATTCAGTACACCCGGCTATAGAACAAAATCTATAAATATAAAAATTTGGACTTCTTAGCCGGTTTATGCGTATATATACGTGTAAAAATGCATTTAAATTCAATACACTCGACTTTGGAACATCAAAAAAATTTGAAAATTAGAACTTCTTAGCCGATTTATACGTGTATATATAAGTAAAAATGCATTTGAATTCAATACACACGGCTATGGAACGAAATCTGAAAATTTGAAAAATTGGACTTATTAACGGGATGTCGGACCCACAGTACAGGAATCTGCACCTTGTAACCCAAAATTTATATGTAAAATATTAAATTAATAATCTTCACAAAATGCATACGGATAGCTTACAACATCAAGAAGAGTTGAACGTTTTGATTTAAAAAAAAACATTTTTAAAATAATAATTAAGTAAAATTTTTTGGTCGATAATTATTAGTCAAAAAGGGCATATAAACTTTAACCCAAATTGTAATTAAATTGTGGATTGAAAAATCTGGAAAAATTTGGGTACATTAATTGTTTAATACATACATGATTTTTTTCAAAATTCATTTTTTGTTTATAAAAAATATAGGAAACGACTATTTTCTGAGTCTGACATGTCCTTAAAAATACCAATAAAGTATTCTTAGGAAATTTTTAATAAAAAATTTAATTTTTTCAACATTTTAAACATCAGTTTTGGATTGAAAAGTGCACATTCTGTAATTTAGATCGTATATACACCCCTTTAATACTTTTTTCTTTGAGTTTATAAAATTATAACGAGATTAATATGTAAGAAAACTTGCAAAATTGGTAGATACACTCGAGGAACGAATGTAAAACACTTGGTAACGATGATGATTTAAAAATTCGAAATAACCTTAATGCAGTTTTAATTAGATCAACTTATTAGCGACTTAGTTAAAATAGTATTATTAATTTTACAACAAGAGAAAGGTAATTTTAATTTACAATTAAAATTAGTAATGAATAAATCAGAACAATTTATGTAAATATAATTCATATGTATATATATATACCTGTATTAAAGGAACAAACTTGTATTGCAGTGTAATATATTCTACTTACGTTGGGAATAATATCTTGAATCTCTTTTAAATGAAACTTTACAATTTACAGTTTATTGCATTTTAATACGTATATGAAATTCGTGTAAATAATTAATATTTGTTTAT
>JANSJX010000468.1:0-25460 GCA_026168455.1 Theocolax elegans
AGTAGATCTGAATATTTCCATCTTTTCGCAATTTGGCTGCTATATGTATGATATTTGCTTACTGTCTACTGGGTAGAGTTTATCATACACCTTGACGAACATATAGCAATACAGTTAAGCAAGGATAAATTACGAGGGTGGATTTGAATCTGCGCAAACCTTCGCAATTATATTGCTGTATGTATGAGATTTACTTATGGGCTACTGGGTAGAAATTATCATACACCTAGTCCATCTTTAACCATATTTCTACTAGTGCCAGCTCCGTAACTTACATTATCAATACCCTGCTACATCAGTTATCAGCTTTTGATGCATGTACATCTCGGTCGCAATGTCATAGTGAATTGTTAAGCGAAGAAAAATGACAAGAATGTATCTGAATATTTCCATCTTTTCGCAATTTAGCTGCTACATGTATGATATTATGTATTGCCTACTGGGTAGGTTTATCATATCACTTAGACGAACATATAACAATACAATTAAGCGAGGATAATTTAACAGGATGTAACTGAATCTGTGCATACGTTTGCAATTAAGTTGCTGTATGTATAAGATTTACTTACTGCCTACTGGGTAGAGTTATCATAGACCTAGATGAACATATAACAATACAGTTAAGCGAGGATAAATTACGAGGGTAAATCTGAATGTGTTCATCCTTTCGCAATTATACTGCTGTATGTATGAGATTTACTTACTGGCTACTGGGTAGAAATTATCATACACCTAGTCCATCTTTTAACCATATTTTCTTACTAGTGCCAGCTCCGTAACTTACATTATCAATACCCTTGCTACATTAGTAGTCAGCTTTGATGCATGTACATCTCGGTCAAAACGTTATAGTGATGTTGTATAGCTAAGAACCATACTTTGTTACTGGTGCCAGCTCCGCATCTTACATTATCAATACCCTTGCTACATCAGTAGTCAGCTTTGATGCATGTACATCTCGGTCCAAAAGTCATAGTGATATTGTTAAGCGATGGAAAAATACAAGAGTAGATCTGAATATTTCCATCTTTTCGCAATTTAGCTGCTACATGTATGATATTTACTTACTGCCTACTGGGTAGAGTTTATCATACACTTGACGAACATATAGCAATACAGTTAAGCAGGATAAATTACGTGTAGTGGAATCTGAATCTGTGCATACTTTCGCAATTAATTGCTGTATTTATGAGACTTCACTTAGTGCATACTCGGTAGAAATTATCATACACGTACCTCTAATTATTAACCATTACTTTCTTACTGGTACCATCTCCGTATCTTACAGTATCAATACCCTTGCTTACATGAGAAGTCAGCTTTGATTCATGTACATCTCATTTACAAACGTCATATTGATAATGTTAAGTAAAGGAAAATTACAAGAGTACATCTGAATATTTCCAACTGTTCGAAATTTAGCTGCTAATGTATGATATTTACTTACTGCCTGTTGGTAGAGTTTATCATACACTTAGACGAACATATAACAATACAGATAAGCGGGATAAATTACGAGAGTAGATCTGAATGTGTCCAACCTTTCGCAATTATACTGCTGTATGTATGAGATTTACTTACTGGCTACTGGGTAGAAATTATCATACACCTAGTCCATCTTTTAACCATCTTTTCTTACTGGTGCCCTCTCCGCAACTTACATTATCAATACCCTTGCTACAACAGTAGTCAGCTTTGATGCATGTACATCTCGGTAATAACGTTATTGTGATATTGTGTAGCTAAGAAAAATTACAAGAGTAAATCTGAATATTTCCATCCTTTCGCAATTTGGCTGTCTATATGTATGAATTTCCTTACTGTCTACTGGGTAGAGATTATCATACACCTAGACGAACATATAACAATGCAGTTAGCGAGGATAAATTACGTGTGTGGATCTGAATCTGTGCATACTTTTGCCATTATATTGCTGCATGTATGAGTATTATCTTCGTATCTACTCGGTAAAAATTATAATACACTTAGTCGACCCTTTTAACATATTTTCTTACTGGTGCCAGCTCCGCATCTTACATTATCCAATACCCTTGCTACATCAGTAGTCAGCTTTGATGCATGTACATCTCGGTCTAAAAGTCATAGTGATATTGTTAAGGGATAGGAAAATTACAAGAGTAGATCTGAATATTTCCATATTTTCGCAATTTAGCTGCTACATGTATGATATTTACTTACTGCCTACTGGGTAGAGTTTATCATACACTTAGACGAACATATAACAATACAGTTAAGCGAGGATAAATTACGAGGGTAATCTGAATGTGTCATCCTTTCGCAATTAAATTGCTGTATTTATGAGATTTACTTACTGGCTACTGGGTAGAAATTATCATACACCTAGACGAACATATAACAATACAGTTAAGCGAGGATAAATTACGAGGGTAAATCTGAATGTGTTCATCCTTTCGCAATTATACTGCTGTATGTATGAGATTTACTTACTGGCTACTGGGTAGAAATTATCATACACCTAGTCCATCTTTTAACCATATTTTCTTACTAGTGCCAGCTCCGTAACTTACATTATCAATACCCTTGCTACATCAGTAGTCAGCTTTGATGCATGTACATCTCGGTCCAAAAGTCATAGTGATATTGTTAAGCGATGGAAAAATACAAGAGTAGATCTGAATATTTCCATCTTTTCGCAATTTGGCTGCTATATGTATGATATTTGCTTACTGTCTACTGGGTAGAGTTTATCATACACCTTGACGAACATATAGCAATACAGTTAAGCAAGGATAAATTACGAGGGTGGATTTGAATCTGCGCAAACTTTCGCAATTAGATTGCTGTATGTATGAGATTCACTTAGTGCATACTCGGTAGAAATTATCATACACGTACTCTAATTTTTAACCATACTTTCTTACTGGTGCCAGCTCCGTATCTTACAGTATCAATACCCTTGCTACATCAGTAGTCAGCTTTGATGCATGTACATCTCGGTCAAAACGTTATAGTGATATTGTGTAGCTAAGAAAAATTACAAGAGTAGATCTTAATATTTCCATCTTTTCGCAATTTGGCTGCTATATGTATGATATTTGCTTACTGTCTACTTTGTAGAGTTTATCATAAACCTAGATGAACATATAACAATACAGTTAAGCGAGGATAAATTACGAGGGTAAATCTGAATGTGTTCATCCTTTCGCAATTATACTGCTGTATGTATGAGATTTACTTACTGGCTACTGGGTAGAAATTATCATACACCTAGTCCATCTTTTAACCTAATTTTCTTACTATTGCCAGCTCCGTAACTTACATTATCAATACCCTTGCTACATTAGTAGTCAGCTTTGATGCATGTACATCTCGGTCAAAACGTTATAGTGATGTTGTATAGCTAAGAAAAATTACAAGAGTAAATCTGAATATTTCCATCCTTTCGCAATTTGGCTGCTATATGTATGATATTTCCTTACTGCCTACTGGGTAGAGATTATCATACACCTAGACGAACATATAACAATGCAGTTAAGCGAGGATAAATTACGTGTGTGGATCTGAATCTGTGCATACTTTTGCAATTATATTGCTGCATGTATGAGATTTAATTCGTATCTACTCGGTAAAAATTATCATACACCTAGTCCACCTTTTAACAATATTTTCTTACTGGTGCCAGCTTCGCATCTTGCATTATCAATACCCTTGCTACATCAGTAGTCAGCTTTGATGCCTGTACAGCTCGGTCCAAAAGTCATAGTGATATTATTAAGCGCAGAAAAATTACAAGAGTAGATCTGAATATTTCCATATTTTCGCAATTTAGCTGCTACATGTATGATATTTACTCACTGCCTACTGTGTAGAGTTTATCATACACCTAGACCAACATATAACAATACAGTTAAGCGAGGACAAATTACGTGTGTGGATCTGAATCTGTGCATCCTTTCGCAATTAAATTGCTGTATTTATGAGATTTACTTAGTGCATACTCGGTAGAAATTATCATGCATGTAGTCCAACATTTAACCATACTTTCTTACTGGTGCCAGCTCCACATCTTACATTATCAATACCCTTGCTACATCAGTAGTCAGCTTTGATGCATGTACATCTCGGTCTAAAAGTCATAGTGATATTGTTAAGGGATAGAAAATTACAAGAGTAGATCTAAATATTTCCATCTTTTTGCAATTTAGTTGCTACATGTATGATATTTACTTACTGTCTACTGGGTAGAGATTATCATACACCTAGACGAACATATAACAATGCAGTTAAGCGAGGACAAATTACGTGTGTGGATCTGAATCTGTGCATACTTTCGCAATTAAATTGCTGTATTTATGAGATTCACTTAGTGCATACTCGGTAGAAATTATCATACACGTACTCTAATTATTAACCATACTTTCTTACTGGTACCATCTCCGTATCTTACAGTATCAATACCCTTGCTACATGAGAAGTCAGCTTTGATTCATGTACATCTCATTTACAACGTCATATTGATAATGTTAAGTAAAGGAAAATTACAAGAGTACATCTGAATATTTCCACCTGTTCGAAATTTAGCTGCTACATGTATGATATTTACTTACTTGCTGTTGGGTAGAGTTTATCATACACTAAGACGAACATATAACAATACAGATAAGCGAGGATAAATTACGAGAGTAGATCTGAATGTGTCCAACCTTTCGCAATTATACTGCTGTATGTATGAGATTTACTTACTGGCTACTGGGTAGAAATTATCATACACCTAGTCCATCTTTTAACCATATTTTCTTACTGGTGCCATCTCCGCAACTTACATTATCAATACCTTGCTACAACTTCATCAAGCTTTGATGCATGTACATGTCGGTCGCAATGTCATAGTGATATTGTTAAGCGAAGAAAAATGACAAGAATGTATCTGAATATTTCCATCTTTTCGCAATTTAGCTGCTACATGTATGATATTTATGTATTGCCTACTGGGTAGAGTTTATCATACACTTAGACGAACATATAACAATACAATTAAGCGAGGATAATTTAACAGGATGTAACTGAATCTGTGCATACTTTTGCAATTAAATTGCTGTATGTATAAGATTTACTTACTGCCTGCTGGGTAGAGTTTATCATAGACCTAGATGAACATATAACAATACAGTTAAGCGAGGATAAATTAGGAGGGTAAATCTGAATGTGTCCATCCTTTCGCAATTATATTGCTGTATGTATAAGATTTACTTACTGGCTACTGGGTAGAAATTATCATACACCTAGTCCATCTTTTAACCATATTTTCTTACTGGTGCCATCTCCGCAACTTACATTATCAATACCCTTGCTACAACTTCATCAAGCTTTGATGCATGTACATGTCGGTCGCAATGTCATAGTGATATTGTTAAGCGAAGAAAAATGACAAGAATGTATCTGAATATTTCCATCTTTTCGCAATTTAGCTGCTACATGTATGATATTTATGTATTGCCTACTGGGTAGAGTTTATCATACACTTAGACGAACATATAACAATACAATTAAGCGAGGATAATTTAACAGGATGTAACTGAATCTGTGCATACTTTTGCAATTAAATTGCTGTATGTATAAGATTTACTTACTGCCTGCTGGGTAGAGTTTATCATAGACCTAGATGAACATATAACAATACAGTTAAGCGAGGATAAATTAGGAGGGTAAATCTGAATGTGTCCATCCTTTCGCAATTATATTGCTGTATGTATAAGATTTACTTATGGATTACTGGGTAGAAATTATCATACACCTAGTCCATCTTTTAACCATATTTTCTTACTAGTGCCAGCTCCGTAACTTACATTATCAATACCCTTGCTACATCAGTAGTCAGCTTTGATGCATGTACATCTCGGTCCAAAAGTCATAGTGATATTGTTAAGCGAAGAAAAATTACAAGAGTAGATCTGAATATTTCCATCTTTTCGCAATTTAGCTGCTTCATGTATGATATTTGCTTACTGCCTCCTGGGTAGAGTTTATCATAGACCTAGATGAACATATAACAATACAGATAAGCGAGGGTAAATTACGAGTTTGGATTTGAATCTGTGCATCCTTTCGCATTTGAATTGCTGTATTTATGAGATTTACTTAGTGCCTACTCGGTAGAAATTATCATGCATGTAGTCCAACATTTAACCATACTTTCTTACTGGTGCCAGCTCCACATCTTACATTATCAATACCCTTGCTACATCAGTGGTCAGCTTTGATGCATGTACATCTCGGTCTAAAAGTCATAGTGATATTGTTAAGGGATAGAAAATTACAAGAGTAGATCTGAATATTTCCATCTTTTTGCAATTTAGTTGCTACATGTATGATATTTACTTACTGTCTACTGGGTAGATTTTATCGTACACGTAGATGAATGTATAACAATACAGATAAGCGAGGAGAAATTACGAGGGTAGATCTGAATGTGTCCGTCGTTTCGTAATTAAATTGCTATGTGTATGAGATTTACTTACTGGCTACTGGGTAGAAATTATCATACACCTAGTCCATCTTTTAACCATATTTTCTTACTGTTGCCAGCATCTCATCATACAGCATCAATACCCTTGCTACATCAGTAGTCAGCTTTGATGCATATACATCTCGGTCACAACGTCATACTGGTATTGTTAAGCGATGGAAAATTACAAGCGTAGATCTGAATGTTTCCATCTTTTCGCAATTTAATTGCTGCATGTAAGATATTTACTTATTGCCTACGGGGTAGAATTTATGATACACCTAGACGTACTTATAACAATACAGTTTAGTAGCTGCATGTATGATATTTACTTATTGCTTACTTGGTAGGTATAATCATACACCTAGAGGATCTTTTCTATTGGGCAGGAAATTAATAATATAATTTTATTTCCTATTGCGTAGAAAATTAATAATATAATTTTATTTACTATAGCGTAGAAAATTATTAATATAATTTTATTTACTATTGCGTAGAAAATTAATAATATAATTTTCTTCGGACGCGACAAAAGCTAATCCAGGTAACTGCTTAGTTTGTTATCTCGGGCGACCATTGAAAAAAGTGCTAGGTCGACGGGACCAAAACTTTTTTGAAAAACTCCATTTATTTAATTATTTTTGATCTTATTGTTGAAAAATTGTATTCTTATATTTTTAAGATTTAGAGAATTGTAGGAAGTGATAAAATTATTAAAACAATAAAAAATTTCCGTGAAAATATTTTGCCCGAAATAGCTCTGCTTTTGTCCAGAAACGTGATAGCACTTTTTTAAAAGGCCTTACTGAATTACCGGCTTTGTCAAACCGAAAGTGTGTTGACACTCATTGTTCCCGATTATCGAAGTTTAAAGTATGCTATTCAAATTCGTAGTACAATCTATAGGAGAGAAATAAAATAATTTTATTATGATTTATCAATACAAAATGTCAGTATTTGAAAATATATTGATTTAACTCGGGAGAACGTTATTTATTAATAATTTTCTGTTTAATTTACTGTCATAATACAATATAATGCTAATTGCTATTTTAAAGATTTCTTGTGCTGATAAAATTATATTTTATGTCTCTGTAGCAAATCCGCTGTAAGGATCCCAGAAGCCATTAAACAGTCTGGTAAGTGCTTCTGGATCCCAGAAAAATTTTTCCCATATCCCAGAAAAATGTTCCCGGTATCCCAGAAAAATGTTTCTGGTATCCCAGAAAATTATTTTCAAATCCTAGAAAATCATATCGTGGATCCCAAAATTTGCATAGGATCCTAGAAACTGTGGATCCCAGAAATATGTGTTAGATCAACATATATATATATATATATATATATATATATATATATATATATTGTAACGGTATTAATTATTGAAAGGCGTTTTGAATTAAATTAATATCGTTTAGTAAACGCGAGCATTCGGTATAATTGCTTTTCTCGGAAACGGCGCGGCGAACGAACAACGATCCATGCGCAAGGGGGGGAGAGAGGACCTCTGGATGGCCCACGGAAAATTTAGTACGGGAGAGTACGGGTACGAGACAGGACGAGCTCGGTAGAGTAAGAGTACGAGTACGAGTACGAGAGAGTACTGCGAAGGACGGTCTACGCTACGGTTTAGCTGGGCCGTGCTACGAGCGAACACGTGTGAGGAAATTTTACCGCGACGCAGACGAGCGATCGAGGATCGGTCCGTTTCCCGGGGTACGCGTGCTATCGCCGTAGACGAGAGGAACGCAACGAGCCCAAGGAAGTGGGGCTCGACGTAGTGGTTCGTGTGGGAATCGTGCCACGAAGGAGACGGTGCGCGACGTGCTCCGCCGTCTCCCCTTCTGTGTTTTCCCTTCGTCCTTTGCATCGACGAGAAGGCTACCTGCCCGATAGACGGCTAGGAGGCCTAAGGCGTAGTTGGCGTCCGGGACATTGTAAGGACGCCACATCAAGCGTAAGTCGGGATAAAATCCCTTACTTTAATACCGCGAGATCGCGAGCGGATCATCGTTGCCAGCGGGCAACGCGTTCAAAATCGACAGCGAGAGAGAAGGGACGACTCGGCCGGCGACTCCCGTCTCTCTCACTCTAATACTTAGAAGTAAACCTCGTTAAGCCGAGGGGTCGACGCGTCTTCATTCGAGACACCATTATTTGGAACTTCGCGTAACGTATATATGACACAATCGCGCACCTCATTATATTCCCTTGTAATCTTCTTTAGTTGTAACATTAATTTTAGTTAATAAATCGAACGTAATTAATTTAACTTGAAGTTATTTACTTTTGCATGTATATGTCGTGTTGTCGATTGAATCCGAATATCCCAAAACCACTTTGTAGAGGCAAAACTCACGCTGAGTAATGAGCCTCTCGAGTTCGCGTACTTGGAGGCTAAGGTAAAGGTAAGACCGAGAAACAAAGACGGAGAGCGCGGTGCTCCCCGTGTCATCATACCCGGACGGCAAGGAAAAGCCGCCCGATTTAACGGAGGTACCGGTATTGCACAGTGCGGCCGAGGTAAGTACATCGGTACGCGCGGGCCGCATTGACCGCATCGGGAGAGGTAGAGACCCCATACCGTGGCCCCTATGGCCATGATTCTAATTTCGGTCTTAATTAGAGGCAGACCCCGTTACAATATATATATATATATATATATAGGGTATTCCACGTGAAGTGGTCCGATCAAAATTTTAAAATGCACCAAATTTTGGGTGCACATTGCAAATGTTTTTCAAAATACAGAAAAAAATTTTTAGGTACTGGAATCTATTTGCTCAAAAGTTATTCTAACCTCAAAAAGTGAATTTTTTCTAGTTTTTTTCAACACCAGCTGGGTTTACCGCTATTTAACTCAAAATCTATCAACTTTTACTATAAAACATTATATATAACATTCGTTGCTAACTATGTCTAGAATTTATCCTTCTGGGTTAGAATTTCTAATCTCAAGGTTAATGTTACATAAACTACATGTCAATATTCAACTTAAAAATAGTGTAAGTGCGCCACAATTGATTTTTTTATCCAAAAGTCTAAAAAAAAAATTGAAGCAATACCTTTCAAATAGTCTGTAGCATTTTTGGGGCCTTCAAAAAGTTATGATAATTTAAATTTTTTTCTGTATTATGAAAAACATTTGCAATGTGTATCCAAAATTCGGTGCATTTTAAAATTTCGATCGGACCATTTCACGTGGAATACCCCATATATATATATGTATATATCTATATGTACATATATACAGGGTGTCCTAAAAGTATGGACACACCTGAATATCTCGGAAAATAAGGGTGCTAGGAAAAAAACTTTCAGTACAAAAGCTTTAGGAAATCAAACGATGCATCTGATGGTGACCTTCAATTTGACCTTAAGCTTGACCTTCAAGGTTATTTGAAGGTCAAAGAGATTTTTTTAAATGGGAACCCCTATTTTTGACACCGGATTCAGAAAGAGCGAAAAATTTTACGTCCAAAGCGATGGTTTTCAATTTGTTAGAATGACCTTCAAAAGGTAAAATGAAGGTTAAATATTGAAAAATCGTAAACAAGCTATTTTCTTTGAACTTTTTCGGATTTGTGGGCGAATAAATGTCAGAGTAGATTTTGGGATTAACAACCTTGAGTATCTCGACCTTGGAGTTAATTTTCAAGGTCATTCAAAGGTCAAAGTAAATTTTTTATGGACAGCCTTATTTCTGACACCGGATTCAAAGAGAGCGGAAAACGTAATGCCAGAAATGAGTCGCCTTGCCTCTCACGATGGGATGCTTACTTAACGTGATTCTCCTTTGTCTCTCACGATGGAATGCTTAAGTAAAAAAGTATTTGCAAAATTGGAAAATTTGCAAACATAAAAAATTTGCAAAAATAAAAAATTTGCAAAATTGGAAAATTTGCAAAAATAAAAAATTTGCAAAATTCAAAAATTTGCAAAAATGAAAAATTTGCAACAATGCAAGACAGGCTGGTGTCCTGCCGGTGAAGGCAAGACAGTCTGATCCAACCGGGTAAAATAAGCCCTGGATTTGGGTTTAGCAAGTCAAAATACACAAAAACCACGTACACTCATAAAAAACTGTTTTACTCCGAATCTTACCATTTTAATATGGATTTTATTCACCTTTTTCACGGTTTTTTATAACTTTAAAAAATTTTTGGGGATGCCTGAGTAAAAGCTACGTTGGATTCGGATTCAGCACGTCAAATACATAAGAATACATAGGTCTCGTTCCCAGAATAGACCACTTTTTTGAATGCTAGTGTCATTATTATAATAAGAGTATAACTAATAAGATTTCGTCAGTTTTAAGGAATAGATAAACACGACTAATTCTAGCAAATTTATAAAAAAATAGCAAGATTGCAAATTTGAGAAAATGTTTAAATATGCAATAATGTGCAGATATTCAAACATTTAAGAGTTACACCGGGGGTACCCAGTTAAAATTCTGAGCCCATATTCGTGTACAACAACCCCGAAAACCTCGTGGGTAGTGTTTTCAGTGACTCTGAAAATTTCAACGAACAAGTTTGAATTTGGTCTATTAAAGCATTCATTCTGTTTTCAATTATTAGTTTTGTTTTACAATTCTCAACTTATTCTTCATTTCTTTTATTCATTTGAATATGAATCGTCTTTCAGAACGTGAACGAATAACCATTCTCATGATGAGAGGATGGGGTAACATGGTCAGGTCATATCGTCGAGTTGCGGCTTTATTTAATGCAGAATACCGTTTACCGTTGCAACCAGGAATTTCACAAAAAACAGTTGGAAAAACTATTTCTCGTTTTGAGCAAACTGGTAGTGTCAAAGATTGCCCCAAAAGTGGGAGGCCCAAGATTGCGACTGATGAAGAAACTTCTTTGAATGTGGCATTATCATTCATTGAAAATCCTGGAACCTCTATCAGGCAAGTATCTCGGGAAACAAATATTTGTAGGACTTCCGTTCATAGAATTATGAAACTGTTGAAATTTCATCCATATAAAATCAAATTGGTACAAGAATTAAATGAGGATGATTTTGATCGAAGACTGGAATTTGCCGAATTAATGATGAACCGTACAGATGCGCGGCAAAATTTTTTAAACGAAATAGTATTTTCCGATGAATGTACTTTTCAGTTAGATGGCAACGTTAATCGTCACAATTGTAGGTTCTGGGCATCAGAGAATCCACACTGGTTTTTGGAATCACATACACAAATCCACAAAAACTAAATGTTTGGGCAGGTATCATAAACAATAACATAGTAGGGCCGTTTTTTATAGAAGGTAATTTGACAGGAAAAAAGTATCTAAACATGTTAAGGAATGAAATCGTACCTGCGGTTAATGAGATTGTCGGTGACAATTTTAACACCACTTACTTTCAACAAGATGGGGCGGCCCCTCATTATGCAATAAACGTGCGTAATTATTTAGATGAACTACCTAGATGAACACTAGATTATTTTTTATGGGGCTACGTCAAAAACAAAGTGTATGCTACTAAACCTGCAAACTTGGAGGAATTACGACAACGTATTATTGACACGATACAGGCAATTCCAAATGAAATGATTCAAAGAGCAGTTTCATCATTTTATGATCGCATGGGGCATTGTCAACTAAAAAATGGAGGGCATTTCGAGCAAGAACTTTACATGGTAACTGACGATTTCTGAAAGAATTTTCATCTTGCCTTCACAGGCCAGACACCAGCCTGTCTTGCCTTTAACGGCCGGACACCAGCCTGTCTTGCCTTCACCGGCCGGACATCAGCCTGTCTTGCCTTCACCGGCTAGACATCACGTCAATCGTGAGAGGCAAGGGGACTCACGTTAAGCAAGCTCCCCATCGTGAGAGGCAAGGGGACTGACGTTAATCAAGCACCCCAAAGGAAACAGAACTTACTACGTCCACGTCGTTGTTTCTGAGTAGCGCTAAAAGTAAGGTTAGTAAATTTACGACAATAGTTTCTAAGTGTTTATAAAATTTAACCTTCAATTAACTTTCTCATGTTCACAACGAAAAACTGTAAAATATCATTTCTGGTATTACGTTTTCCGCTCTCTTTGAATCCGGTGTCAGAAATAAGGCTGTCCATAAAAAATTTACTTTGACCTTTGAATGACCTTGAAAATTAACTCCAAGGTCGAGATACTCAAGGTTGTTAATCCCAAAATCTACTCTGACATTTATTCGCCCACAAATCCGAAAAAGTTCAAAGAAAATAGCTTGTTTACGATTTTTCAATACTTAACCTTCATTTTACCTTTTGAAGGTCATTCTAACAAATTGAAAACCATCGCTTTGGACGTAAAATTTTTCGCTCTTTCTGAATCCGGTGTCAAAAATAGGGGTTCCCATTTAAAAAAATCTCTTTGACCTTCAAATAACCTTGAAGGTCAAGCTTAAGGTCAAATTGAAGGTCACCATCAGATGCATCGCTTGATTTCCTAAAGCTTTTATATTGAAAGTTTTTTTCCTAGCACCCTTATTTTCCGAGATATTCAGGTGTGTCCATACTTTTGGGACACCCTGTATACATACACACACATAACACAACTTTGATGAAGGTGACGTATGTGGGGAATGACGCACTCACATACGCACTCCGACTTACTTAGCGAATACAAGATACCTGCAAACTAATAAATTAATTATGTGCAAGACGGGATAGCCGTGCCCGTCATAATATATATATATATATATATATATATATATATATATATCAGGGTTACCATTTAGGGTTTTTCTGTCCTCTATTATCTTATATAAATGAAATCATACCGTGTGAGTGCAACAAAGAAAAAGGTCCTCTATGTGGCAACCCTGATATATATAGGTCTACAGAAAGAAAAGTAAGACAGCGAGAAGGGAGACGTGTGGAGTAGAAAAAGAGATCGGACTTTCCAGCCCGTGAACGAACATTTTACAAATTGTTGTACAAACAATATACTTTAAATATTATTTAATTTAAAAGTAATAAATAATTATGAAAACATCAGTGAATAACGCTTGATACAAAATTGTGATTAATTGATTGTTAGAAAGAATAAAAATTTCTTTTAACTATAATACCGTGTTAATTTTGAAAGTTTAAAATACGAGGTTTATTTTAGACCTGCAGTAATATGTTTAAGCTTTGACACTTTTTACAATTCCATAAAATCAGTTTTTGTACAAAAATCCCAAAATCTGTTGTGCCAATTTAAAAAACGTAAATACACAAAATGTTTGTCACGCAATCACAAACCTTTTTCCTATTGTACAAATGACAAGTTTTTCGACGTGTTGTAATGATAAATGTACAAAAACGAGTAAAATAGCGAAAACAGGCCAAAAATTGTTATAAAAAAATAAAAATAAAAATTTCTTTAAACTATATTTCTATTAGTTTTAAAAGTTACCTATAGTATGGATGTTACCTGTGATAACACTCAAAATACACGACATTTTAGACCTTGCAGTAATCCGATAAGTCTTGCGCAAGAATGCAAAAAAAAAAATATTTTGGTAAAAAGAAATTTAGGTAGACCGACGTTGTCAGCTTTAAAAAATACCAAGAAACGGGTTTTTCTTGCATTTTAGGTCAAATTTAAATAAGCATAACTTTAAGCCAAATTAACTTTTTATAGTAAACCTAGAACAGGAAGAAAGCTTATTTAAATATAAATCTGACCACGTTGGGTTTTTTTTAAAAATATCAAAAACTGTTAATTTGGGAGCATTTAGAAAATGTGCAAAATTTGAAAAAACAAGTGTTTATATTTAGCTTTGTCAAAATTTTTGTTTAGAAAATAATTGTATTCTATATAGCTAGATTAAAAGTCTGTAGTAATATGAAGACTTTGCCTTGGACTGGATAAAAAAATACTAACTTCTCGAATTTTGGTGCTACTTTGAAAAATGTTAAAAAATGATGAAAAATAGCCTATTTTTGAATGTTTAAAATCGCATACCTACGTCCTTAATTGATTTAGAAGGCTACAATTTTGGCTCACTTACTTTTTTTTATAGGATAGTAACATACTAAATTTTTAGCCCGATTGGTTGACCCCCCCCGGACCGATTTACAAAAAAGTATTGGAATGACCCATATATATATATATATATATATATATGGGTGGTTCTCTGTGACATCGAAGATGAAAAAAATAAATATTGCTATAACTGTGGGAATATGTTTTAGAGGTATCCAGTAGTTCTCCTGAATTTTTTCAGATTTTTTCTGGGCCATTATTTTAAGTTACAGAGAGTCAAAGTTGACATTTTAGCACTTTTTTGCATTATTTGCCCATTTTCATGAATTTTTAGCTCCCAGGGGATGCATTTTTTACTAAAAACATAAGTATGACTTTTTTTGTAATATTTTCCGAACTTTTCATTAAAAATACTTTTAAAGACATAAATGTATGTTGTCACACTCTTGTAAGCCATTTAAACCTTAAATAGTGAAAATCAGCAATTCTGCTCCGGACTCTGGTAACCTAATACTGTCTAAAAGATGTCTTTTTATAGTCAGTGTAACGAATCAATGTAATATTTGATTATATTACATTGCTCGTTACATTCTCTCTCTCTGTCTAGCCTATGTACTAATCATTATACAGCTGTTACAGGTCGGCGTTCGACGATTTTCGGCAGAGAGGAGAGAAAAGCGACAACGCAGATTTCATCCACTGGAGTCGATCTTCTATTGCGAACTACACACTGTAAGTGTCAGTTCTGTAGTCTCTCTCTCTCTTTCTCTCTTTATTTATTTAACGTATTTCCCGACCTGCGTACTCGCGTGCAACAGCACGTGTTTATATAGCGAAGTAATTTGAGCATATATATTTCTTTATTTATTTTATTCAAATTGTGATTCTTTGCTTATTTCAAATTATTCACCTTTCCTTTCGCGTTTCGCTAGATAAAAGAATACCGCCGCCTCCGCATATACGTTTGGTTTTGTATTATTACTGAGCGGCCGATCGCATAGAGACTATTATCTTAACGGTTCTGAATTGTTATTATTTTATTTATTGTTATTAAAAATAGCAAAACCGTTACATCAGAAACTGCCTAAAAATTTCCAGAGTGGGTCTAAATCATTAAGATCACTTATGGTCAAAATATCCGGGAAAAGTGCCCGAAATATTAATAGAAATGTATATTTGTTGCCTTATAACGATGAATCTATTAGCATGATCATTGCAAAAAAATTTGTACACTTTGTATTAGTTTTAAAGAATTATTTATAAAATTTTAGCGCTATATAAATAAAAACCTGTTTCTTCCATTTCTCCCGTGATTCGTAATTTGCACCCTCTTTCAAAATTTGCGTTTTAATCCATAATTATATCCAATTTATTTTTACTATGCAGAGCCCAAATATTTATTTTGATTATTATAAACAAATTCATTTCTTAAATATCCTTCTGTTTCTAATAAATACATACTTGTTTATTTAAAATATTGTGTTATATAAATATAAATTATCTACACACTTATATATCCATACAATTTTGAAATATTAATTTAAAAAATATTTAAATTAAATGCTCCTAAATTAATAGTTTTCGAAAAACTTTTGAAATGTAATTCGTATTTTATATTGCCACTGTTAAAATTTGAATTTTCTTTTGCCATTACTATTTATAATAGAATTATCTTAAAAACGCAATAATTAATGTATTCAATTTTTAATTTATTTTATATTTCACATATAGATATTTGACCATAAGTGATCTTAATGATTTAGACCCACTCTGGAAATTTTTAGGCAGTTTCTGACTATAAAAAGACATTTTTTAGACAGTATTAGGTTACCAGAGTCCGGAGCAGAATTGCTGATTTTCACTATTTAAGGTTTAAATGGCTTACAAGAGTGTGACAGCATACATTTATGCCTTTAAAAGTATTTTTAATGAAAAGTTCGGAAAATTTTACAAAAAAAGTCAAACTTATGTTTTTAGTGAAAAATGCATCCCCTGGGAGCTAAAAATTCATGAAAATGGGCATATAATGCAAAAAAGTGCTAAAATGTCAACTTTGACTCTCTGTAACTTAAAATAATGGCCCAGAAAAAATCTGAAAAAATTCAGGAGAACTACTGGATACCTCTAAAACATATTCTCACAGTTATAGCAATATTTATTTTTTTCATCTTCGATGTCACAGAGAACCACCCATATATATATATATATATATATATATATATATATATAAATAAATAAATCTACTACATTGAGAAGCGAGGGATGGACCGAAAAATAATACCCTCAGTCCTAACACGGTCAGACCAGGCCGCCCGGTCAAGTCCAAACAGATGATCAAAGAGGAAGCTTTTAAAAAAGTTTAGGGAGGATTGCGTAAATGTGGCGATGGGTAATGGTTAATTATGCAGGATGATGTGATAACGAACGACTTGTTTAGTACTTCTGCGCGAGATGGTAGGTAAGTAAGTGCTTTAGGTGGATGGCGAGATGAGACACGAGGATTTGTGACGGGGTTATTTAATATTATGAAATGATTTGCTACGAAATGACTCGACCGACAACTACTTAAGATCAAGCCTGTAAGGGGTAACATGATCATATCTAGACAGATCGCCCCTCAAAAACCTAACGCACGCATTTAATAGCCTTTGTAATTTCAAATTTTCGGTTTGATCGACGTCATCATAGACCGCGCACGCATAATCAAAATACGGAAAAATGAGGGCTTTCACTAGGTTTTTCATGAGTTTCCATGATAAAGTTTTCTTGTAATACCTCAGTGAATGAAGGACCCCATGAACACATTTAGAGATTGCCGACACCTGCCTTGACCAGTCAAGAGTAGGCGAGATTATAACTCCTAATGATTTTACTTCATTTTCATATCTTAGATACTTATTGTATAATCTAACTCTCGGGGCAGTATTGAGGTCTATGCGGGAAATAAACGTCTGACTGCCCAGGATTATAACCTTCGTTTTATTTACATTTAGTTTAAGACCATTATTTTTAGCACACGCAGCGATGGCATTTGCATCCTCAGAGATTCGCTGTACTCCCAATTCGAAATCCGCTGGATAAAACGAAGAACAAACCTGGGCATTATCCGCCAACAGCATACATTTGCTGTACTTCAAAACACTCGGTAAATCGTTTATAAAGACAGAAAAGAAAATGGGACCAAGTACACTGCCCTGAGGCGCACCCGCGACTTACCCCCAACCAGTCAGACAGCTCGCAACCTCATTTTCAACGGCCTGCGTGCCGCCCACCAAATACCTATAAAACCAGTTCAGTACGATTTCGGAGCAACCAATATTACTCAATTTAGTGATAAGCTTGTTATGAGACACCATATCAAAGGCTTTGGAGAAGTCAAATAATATCAGAATCGTGATCATCCGGTAATCGATGGCCCTTCTAACATCATCCAAAACCCCCAGGAGTGCCGTCTGGGTACTGTGAACACTATTACTTTCCAAATACTGTGTAAGCTGTATGTACACTATACGCTCAAGTACCTTAGACAGTTCACACAGCTTTGCAATTGGCCTGGTATCTGTGCATGACTCGATTCTACTCGACTTTCCTAGCGGAAACAAAACCACCCTTTTCCAGCAGTCAGGAAAATAACCCACAGATAGCATATTATTGAATAGTTCCACAAGGGGAAGGGTTAATCGTGGTTCTAAAAGTTTAAGCATCATAGAAGAGATTCCATCAATACCGACTGCTTTGGAGGTTGATTTTAGTAGTGCATGCCTCACCCCTTTGGCCGTCACTATAGAGAAAGAGAAGGAGGGAGATGCGGATGATAACAAGTAAGTGTTAGTCAGGTTTGATGCAAATAACTGAATTGTGAGTGGGGTATATGACTAGAAATGGATGAATAATGGATGTTGAGTTGATGGGCAGTGAAAACTTTCAGTGGTGTAGGGTGCGCTTTTGTGCAAAATCCTATATTCCGGAGACATTTCCAGAAGCTAACTGGATCACCATTTACACTTACTTTATTCGCAAGAAATTTGAATTTACTGGAGCTTATTGCATTCGAGACTATTTCTGAACTACTTATAATTTCTATAATCCAACGGATCTCCCGAATTACGGAATTTTTTAAAAGCTGCATTTCTAGCTCTAATGTACATTTTTATTTCCCGTGAGACCCAAGGTTTATCAGAGTTTTTGATGGTAATGTGTTTGAACGGAGCTAGAATATCAAAAGAATTAAAAATTGAATTGCTGATGTTTGTTATTGATGAGGATATGGCTTGGAATGATTTAAGGTTAGAATGATTTTCTGAGAACGAAGGGTATGATGAGCAATGATATAAGGTGTTTATGGAGAGAGGCTGGTCAGGTTAAGCTTGCACTGGTGAGTTATTAATGATTGATGAGAATGTAGTAGCGAGATTGTGAAGGTTTATCTCTTCCAGATTACGCCTCCAATACTTCCTATCCCCTATTTTTTGTTGATTTGACATAAGTAATTCTAAACTAATGGAGTCATGGCCGGCCGCGAAGGGAGCAGTTGTCTTGAGATAATTGAAACTTAGCACTGGCTCATGAATCAGGAGATATCTAACCAAGTATGGGAGAAACTATTCGATGTCATCGCGTGATGTGTCGGTTCTGATGGGATAAGCGAGAGGCCCAATACCATCAGATTAACTCTCATCATGTTTGCAGCTGCACTATTTAAGCTCATATCGATGTTGAAGTCGCCCGTGATTATAACGCTGTTGCATTCCGATAGTATATCCGAGAGAACCTCAAAAAATTCACTCGGATAGGCAGCCGTGGGCCATCAATAGACCACCGTTAAAAAAGTCATTAGCGAGCTACCCACTATGCGTAAAATTAAAAATTCAGGGTTGTTTGAAAAAACAGGTTCCGAATTTGCAACAACGCTCACTTTGTACTCCTCACGTATATACGCCGCTGTACGCATCTCTAATGACTCCAAGTGCGCCTGGGTCTGTTCGCTGGTTTGCGTACCAATCCACTGATCGACTTGCGTGGTCATCGATTCTGCCATTTGGTCTTAACAAAATTACCGCTACGCTTATTTACACAAAACAAATTTTCGAGTCGCTTTTCGCTTTACTTGTGCAAGATATGCTTTACTTCAAATTATTAGATGGCTTTATATAATAAAATTATTGGGCCACTAAGTTGAAGAACGAATTCTTGCCCCTTTATAATTCTGGTAATATCCACGTACATCTTTTTACAGGTTTTTACGTATCCACTACACCTTTATTCCATTTCCAATTTACCCCCCCCCCCTTACCCTACCTTCTCGCATTCGCCCGGGGTTATGCCCGTGGAGAGAGGGAAAACCTGTGGCCAAACCCGTTGAAATAAATGCCATTTAGGAAAACCTCCTCCGAAAAGGGCGGTGTATTCGAGAACAATTCTGTTTGGGTGGCAAGGTCGCATTGGGTAGACTTTAACGCTGAAACCGAATGTCTCACACCTCCCGCTCACGTTGTGGAATGTGAAAAAACACCTAACCGATCATTTAAGCTATGTCCGAAAAACGGTCACCCATCCAACTAGTAACCGCGCTCAGCGCTGCTTAACTTTCATGACCGGCCGAGGTGCGCTTCCGCCACTCCGCCACTGTGTCGGTTTCTTTTCCCTTTATAATTACAAGAAAAAAAATTAAACACACCTATTTGAAGTTTGCGTTCTTGTCTAATATAAAAACTTAGTTAAAGAATTATATTTTTGACAATTATGTTACAAACAAATCGGGAGGAAATATTGACTGTTAAACGCGGAGTAGTCTAATTTATTATAAAACGATAAAACATACAATATTAAGCGTAAAAAGAAATTTTACGAATTGTTAATACATTAAATTAAAAACAAGAAAAGAAAATTATTAAATCCGACTTAGTACGAAAAAATCGAATTTACTCGGGCTCTCGGTCACCAACGCAGGCTGAATATATTTTAGAATAAAAAATAATTAAATAAATAAATAATTAAATAAGTAATTAAATAAATAAATATAAATATAATCCTAAACAGCTAAATGTGTACGCCGCTGTGACCTCTTACAATCGCAATGTTACAGAAAAAAAATAATACAATTTTTACTGTAACGCGAGAGCCGATCCGCGCTGTCAAAAATATAAATTTAACAAGCAAACTTCAAAAAAAAAATTTACCCTTGCACAGGTTTACAATTTTTATTTAGTCGGAAAATTAAATAACGCCGATCTTCCGACTAACCAACTAGAAATTAGGGACTTGGTATGTAAATTGTGCACCTCAAGACGAATCGATCTATATTTCAATTTTAAAATTCAAATTTAGTATTATTTTCGTGTAATTAATTAAAAAAAATTATTATTACCGACCTCGGATTTCTTTTAACCAAACTAAACAACAATAAAAGCAAATTCGGTTCAAAATTATATATTATTGTCTAAATACAATAATTTTAAGGTGAGAATTAACCGCAGACCGATTAATCTAACTGTCGGTAATAACAAGTACACTAATTGACGTAACTAGTATATTATAAAAATTACACGTAAAATCCACACGTACTTAAAAAATTTAATTTAAAATAAATTGCTAACAACAAGAAAATCAATTAAATTAAATTAGATTCACTTCCGTTTATAATGAAATCCTATATTATCTGTGCACCTTTGTAGGCGCAGCCCGTATCACAAAAAAAGGACGCAACCTAAAAATTTACGTTGGGCGTCATATAAGCCCAATCTATTAATTTACATTGGGTGCCATGTAACAGTTTGACGGATGTTTATTTTATTATCGCGTCTGCTCAGCGGTACGGTTTAACTTACCGTATTTATATAAACTTATTTTTCCCGCGTTGCGGCGGCGGTAACCAGTCTGCTCTATCAAATCTGTTAAGTGTTAGTCTGAAACCGGGGTCTGGTTTCAGATAACAAACAGGTAAAAATCAAATCTGAAATTGACCGCGAAATAGGGATATTGCGTCGAGCACTTGTCAGTTAAAAATTTACGAGCACTTAGGATCACGAAGGAATCGTACATGGATTAAAATTCAATTACTCAAACACTGGAATGAATTTATATCAATAGAGTGAATTTATTGAAATAAGTATAAAAAAATAAAGAACGAACAAAATATCTATTTGTCACCGAGGTCTACGCTTCTTATTAAGTCGGTAAACGGCCGACTTGTAGAGAGGGAGGGGAAAAATATCGCGAACTAAAGTAATATACACAGTCAACGGGACTGGTATAGCGCAATAAATAAACTATTTATTGTTTATGAAATAAAACGTGATCGCGTGAAGTGGTACCACCTACTTCTTCGAGTTCGTTGCTGGAATCGTATAACGATCAGCTGGACGGTCGCCCTCTCTCTCTCTCTCTCTCTCTCTCTCGCTCGCTCGTTCGCTCGCTCCCGTTGCGGTATCGGACGAGTGGTCCGTTCGCCTATGCACCGAGGTTGCGTCACTGTAGGTCGATTTCCGACGGCGAAACTCACACTGCGAAAGCAGCGTAGCTCGGGCGGCAGGAGCACGAGTGGGGACACTACTCAGCACGAGTATCGTATACTACTTTTCAATACAAGTTGCGGAAAGTTCAACAAAAAAATATAAAGAGAGCAAGAGAGAGAGATAGAGATAGAGAGAGAGAGAGAGAGAGAGAGAGAGAGAGAGAGAGAGAGAGAGAGACGGAGAGAAAGAGACAGCGAGAGAGAAAAGATTGATCAGCGCCCGCCGGCATTTGCAGGCACGATCGTAGCGAGTGACTGATGGCCGGGGGCGGGCGCTAATCATCCATATTAAAAAAACAAGGTCTTGCTCAGATTCCAGGATTCGGTCAGGAAGGAAATTTAAATAATTATACCATAATTTAATTGTAAAAGTCTAACTATATATATGTTTATAAAGCTATGTTGTGTACAATAGAAAATAAATGGAATCGCCGTTTCCCCTGCTGACTGGGATGCGAACTTAGTTAATCTAGAATCAAATAAATAAGCAATACTTAGTACTACGCGACTTACAAACTTTACAATGATACCTTATAACTTGTTTCCTAAACGGACGCAACTAACGGTTATAGTGTTTGTTCACACGGAAATACGGTTCGGGATAATCCACGTATGCTCACGAGGATACGGTCGGGATAATCTACGTGTGCTCACGAAGATACGGTCGAGATAATCCACGTGTGCTCACGTTCGCATCTACGGGCGCCTGCACCAGGGTTAAGATTCAGTCTGGCCGTGTGCTCACGACCAGCTTCCTCCGGCTCCCTGATCCAGACTGGTTTCAGCGGTTCTCGGCGCACCTTATATACCCGATCTGCGAGAGTGCGCATGCGCAGAACGCGGTTGCCCCACTCCGAACGAGGTCAGTGAACTGGCCAATAGGCGCAATAGTGGGGGAACGGTCAATGACCCTTGGCTATTTATATCGCGGTCGTTGAACTCGCGTTTTACAACGCGTGTTAGTCGCGAAGCTATCTTACTATACTACGAGTCTTAAACCTAATGATTAATTATACTTATTAATTTAATAATTATTATGCTAAATGATTAATTAGCGCGTGCAATTATTGCGCGTCGCAAAATAATAAAACACAATAATTTGAGTACACATAATTATTTATTAATTCATTTGAAAATAAAAAGAAGTACCTGCGAATGCACAAACAAACAGCACAATTATATTTTCTAATTAGAAAATTCACATACGTCTTAAACAAAAAATAATCGTTAAATTATAATAAAAATAAAAATACTACCATTACGCGAGACAGAATTAAAAATTATTAAAAATTATGGAAATGTCATCTATTTTTAGTATTTATGTTGAACATATCGTTTTTTGGGTTTATTTTTAAAACACTCATAAAATTAGTAATTATGGTAAAATCGAAAAATAAAAAAATACGTGTTCGCTTATTTCTGATACCAAACAACATTTTAATTTGAAACGAATCGGTGATGTTGAGTTATCCAGCCTGCATGATTTGAGATGGAACCAGTCTACTATGTCGTTGTTTCCGGATAACACTAAAAGTAAGATGAGAGTACTTTTGTTTTGCATTTCTCGTATGACCTTGACAAGACCGTTGTAAGGTCACGTTAAAAAACTAGAATATCTCCGTCATCATGTAAGAAGTAACATTCTTTTAGGACCTAATATCATAAAACAGAGATTACAGTCAAAAACATGGTTTATGAATGCAAAATGCATTATGACCTTCAAAAGTTCTTGAAAATTGATGCCAAGGTCAAGCTAATCAAAGAGATTAACACCCTTAGAAATAATTGATCTTTCTTAAGCATTAGAAACGGTAATATTGCCAGAAAAATCACGTTATTTGCGAAGAATAATAAATAAAAAAACCATGTTGACCTTGAAATGACCTTCAAAATTGACCTCACGATCAAAACTAGTGATACCATAAAATGGCCCCCACTGTCCTGAATAACTTTCGTCTGAACCATTTTTTGTAGATGTCGTAGTTTAGAAGCAATTTGGGTCCATAGATTAAAATGGGCCCTGTATATAATAACATAATATAATAATATAATATATAATAATATAATAATATAATAACAAAGTAACGTTATGAAACCGTAGTAGAAATAGTATGACATTTAATAGGTAATAGATTTACATTTAATAGATATTCTATGTAGAATGGTCGAAAAATGGGTCAAAAATAGGCGAAACATGTGCCCAGTTTTATCCTCCCGGTGGAACGCTTTTTCTCCCAATTTTTAACCATTTAATACATTAAAATATAAACTTTCTTCTGTTTTGATCTAATTTTTAGCTTATAAATGTGAATAAAATTAGAGTCTGGTTATGTGCTATTCTTTTTTTTTTATTCTTGATTTTGTGCCCTCTTTTTTCCTGGCACTTCCTACCGTTTATCCCCTGGGGGACTTTAACGGTGTCCACCTACCACCTATGTGTGGGTGCTTTATCCCTCCCTTAAAAACCCCACCATCTCGCATTCGCCCGGGGTTATGCCCGTGGATGAGGGAAACCTGTGAAGCAGGGAAAACCTCACCCGAGATGGCCGGTGTATTCGAAACATTCTTTTTGGGTGTCAAAGTCACATTGCGCAGGCCTTGACACCGAAACCGAATGTTTCACACCTCCCGCTCACGTTGTGGAATGTGAAAAACACCTAACCGACCACGAAAACCGCACGAGAATGGTCTCCCATCCAAGTACTAACCGCGCTCAGCGCTGCTTAACTTTCGCGATCGGCCGAGGTGCGCTTCCACCACTCCGCCATCGCGTCGGTTTGGTTATGTGCTATTAAATGTCTATTAGGAACGGTCAAGTAAAAAATATAATAATTTAAAATATAATGATTCATCTTTGTAAATACTGGAAATATAACAGAAATTAGTTGTAAATCAAAAGAAAACGTTAAAAACCTATCCGAAACTATTGGAATTTTGAAGTTTACTGTTTCCGGAAATTTAAAAAGATTATTCGAATGTTTGAGGTTATTCTATTAAGTGTTAAAAAATTACTGAAAAAACGTTTCATCAAAAGGTGTTTACTAACAATTTTTAATTCCATTTTAGGGGTAGCACTCGTGTGGACCAAACTTCTCACTTACTTTGGGCGTGGTATTATTTTTTTAATTTTTTTTGTAAAGTGCTGCGTTTTAGCGTTGCAAACTTCAGATTCATGTTTGTTTTTAGTAATTTAACAGGTATAATAAGAGTGCTTCTACTATTTACTAATTTCGATTTTTGGAGTTGTTTTAATAATTTTAAAGATTTAATGTTAGAACAATTGGTTAAAATTAAAATGGTTCTTTTAATTCTCTAATGTTGTATTTTTTACGTTATTTCAATTATTTTATAGATTTGAGGTTATGAATATTTATTTTATAGGTTATAATAAGACTGTTTCTGCTGATTTTTAAATTATGTTATATTTAAGGTTATTTAAGTAATTAAAAGATTTGTAGTTAGAAATTTCTATTTTAATGGTT
>JANSJX010000469.1:0-25398 GCA_026168455.1 Theocolax elegans
TTGAGCGAGTAGTTACTTAAAGGGACCGGAGCCATTTCCACCTGTTAAAGTAAAGTAAAGAAAAAAAGGGGCAACCAAACAAACAAAAAAAAAACAAAAAAAAGAGAAAGTACAGAAAAGAGAATAAACGGAAGAGAAGGGGAACGAAAGAAAGGAAACTTGCATAATATTCATAATCTTGAAAGGAGTTACTCCGCACAACCCAATATCGACACGATTCAAACTCAACCCAACCAAGGTTCACGCAGACAACAATATCCGGCTCGAAGGACCAATGTTTTGGATACTATGCGACCGGTGCCATGTAGAGTAAGCGTGCATCTTGGGATGGGAAGGACAAAAAATAACAAAGAATTTTGGTGGTTATTAAGAAAAGTTAAATTTATTTCAATGACGGAATGAATTGTGATACAATGTTTATCGAGAAAGAACTACTTACAAGAGTAATAATAATCAGAAAAAAAAATACGTTACAAGTCGCAGTAGGGTAAAACAATGCTCGCCTATACACTAAATCGGTAACGTAGTCGGATGGTTGTGTCGAGTAAAAGAGAAGAGAAAAGACAAAAGAAAAAAAAGTGGAAAAGAACACTACTGAGAAAATACACTGGGGTGAATGACCAATGTGTTGTATACAATATGATGCGGGTTACCTTGCGGGGGATCCAGATACACAGGGAGATGGTAGAGGAAGATGGAGGGATTTGGCGGCTGATCCCATCAACCGATTACACTCTAGGCGATCTCCAGGCGACCGTCTCCTTCTCACAGATGGTCGAATCCGGCGGCAGGTGATAAAACCTCAACACAGCCACGGCGATCCGCTCGCCGAAAACTGACTCGCACCAAAAGACGTACCGAAACGCGCACAAGAAAAGAGAGGGGGGGGGGGCGATCCCCAACGACACTACGTCCCAACACTAAACCCGGAGCGGCTACGACCGACGCGAGTCAACACAACGCACAACAAAGAATGTCCCAACCTCCGTCCTCCCTTGAATCCGAAGAGAAGAAAAAAAGAGAAACAAAAGAAAGAGGGGGACGTTTGACCAATCAGCGAACGAAGGTAGCGCCCGGAAGGACAGTCTGCCCTGAAAAAAAAGGGGGAGGCGGAGAAGGAAAGAAGGGATTCTTAGAACTTCAGTAACCTAAACACGAGTAGTGAAGGTCACACGAACGAGATAAACATTCGAGCATTGCTATTACCCCTTAATTCTAGGAAAAAATACTTAAATGTAGGAAAGACAGTAAATTATCGACGCAACAAGTACATTATTATTTTATATTGAAAATATATTTTTAACGAAATACATAGATAACGAAATAAAACGAAACAATGTTAGTTTCTTTCAACCATTTCAAACCATCGACAATTATTGAATTTTTAGTTCTACTAGGATATTGTCGTTATATTTTGCCCATACTTTAGTACCAAAATTTAATATTAAGCATTCGAAGTATGTAAATTCAATTTCAAGAAGCTTTCGAATTTAATTGTGTTATAATCAAGTTTTTACGGGAACTTACTGCTTTGATGTTTCATCAAAAATACTTCGTGATCCTCCAGCTCCAGGATTGGAAGCATTAGCTTTCAATTTTTGTCGCATTGTCTTCTTTGCTATACTTTCATGCGTGCTTTTTAGGCACGTATGAGGCACTACTAATTGAATGTCCTTTACATCACCATTATAAATAATATACAATTTAGCAAAACAATTAGGTTTAATGCATCCATATCTAGAAATTAATCATCGTTATAAATGAATTATGATTTATCTACATAACACAAAATATTCAAATAAAATATTTCAAAACATTCCACTGAAATGTTTTAAAAGTTATGTTCCATATTTCATCCTGTAATATGTAATTAATATGTAATTAAATTAGAAGTATAGAAATATGTGTATTTTTTAGGATTACAAATAACTGTAGAAGTCCACCTTTACACTTTCGGGAAAAGCTGCTGCACGATTGTGATTTAATAATTTTAAAATCTAAAACGTTAAAAAAACCGAAAATCTCGAAAACTGCAGATTTCTATTTTTACTCGAATATTCAATAAAGGTGATAAAATAAAGTTAATTGCATATCGTTGCTTCCAAATAAAAAGGTCGTATCTCAGCGGCCGGTTAGAGAATGTCGTATCACACAGATATATTTTAATCCTGACAATATTTTTACAAAAGTTTCAATTAACTATATTAAAAAAACAAAAATAATTCAGTTCGCTCTGTGCCTTCATAGAGTGTGGTCGTGTTTACTTGACGCTTCGCAAAAGTAAATATTGAATTCATAAGTGCCTTCATATATCGGGCAAAAGCCCGTAGTAAACCACTCCAACGCGAGTTTATTATCCTCCTAGCCTAAAAATGGCTTCGAGTCAAAACTATTCGTTACAAAGTGCATCGTTTAACCCAGATACTAGTGCAAAAAGTGAAAGAAATTTTAGTTATTCGCAAATCACACAAAGAAACCAGTTTCCTAAACAGGATCAAGGATTGATACTAGACTGTGCCGAAGGTCTCAATTTGACCGATTACACATGTGCGGTAGGGGACCTTGTGGAACCAATCAATGTCATATACTTGTCAAGAATTTCTAACAACAGAGTGCGTATTTTCCTCTCCAACAAAGACTTAGTAACTAAAGTTACCGAAAAATATAAAGTCCTTAATATAAAAAATGTCAAAGTTACTATTAGACTACTCATCTCAAAGCAACAGCGAATAATATTGTCCAACGTATGTCCTACAATACCATACTTTATTTTGGAAGCAATGATTGATAATTAAATATATACAAACAGCAAAGAAAATATAATAGAATCTACTACGACACTCACAAGTGATATTAATACTCCAAACGAACCACATACTGAAACACTCCTTGTAGATACTTCTAACGCAACTGCGGACTTGGCTACAAATTTCCCCGAAATCAGCCACAGTTATTCCAACAACGAAAATCTTAGTGTGGACGATAACATAATGGAAACTGATAAGATAAACTTTAAACGACCATTATCATCAGCGTCATCTGCTATCACCAAAGCACCTTTAGAAACAGAGTCCAGTTCAGAATCCCTGATCGAAGAAAAATACACAATTAACAACAAATTGGTCACAAATGTAAACCAAAAAAAGTCTATAAAAAGAAACTAAAAAGGTCCGCAACACCTACAAAAAAATTCGACCTAAACGAAAATCTTCAAGAAATTAAAAAAAAATGGAAAATTCAGATAAAGAGTTCAAACTAAGCTTCACAATCTTTAAAAGCTTTAACGACAAAGCCTTCAATAGTTCAGAAGTAGTCGAAATCGCAAAAGAATACTCAGCAAACGTTGCGGATATAGCAAACATGATGAGAACACTATACTATGACCTACCTAACAAAGGCATGAAATCGAGATTTACTAAAATAATTAAAACAATAGAACTATCTGAGCCGCAAACAGGAATAAAAGAAAACCAAAACACGTAAAAAACAACCAATCATAATTTTGCAGTGGAATCTTAACAGTTACAAAAAACGGAAAGAAAATCTTAAAACGATAATATACGAAAAAAAACCTAGTTTTATATGTCTACGGGAAACCAACTTTAAACATGGATTCTGTGCTAATATAAAAGGCTACAAATGTTTCTTTAAGAACCGAACAAATAACCATGCAAGCGGAGGCGTAGCAATCTATGCTAAAGAATCTATTCACTGTGTCCAGATACACTTAAACACTCCACTTGAAGCAGTTGCTATTTCATGCAATATAAAAAAGTAGTATTTATCTACCAAACAGCCAACAACTCATTCTATCGGATATCAACAACCTTAAAAAACAACTCGGAGGATCCTTCATCCTGATTGGCGACTTCAACTCACACAACCCAATATGGGGCTCTGATCACAAAGATGCAAGAGGTGAGATAATTGAAAAATTTCTTGAAGATCCACAATTAGCCGTAATTAATCATAACCTACCTACTCATTTTAATTCTTATACTGCAAGCCTAAGCTGCATAGATCTTGCTATCGCCACAACAAACCTCATAGACACTATAGTTTGGGAGGTATCGGACTTTCTTCATGATAGCGACCACTACCCTATCTTTATACATACAAATTTTACTGATTATCAAAATAATCAAAATGAAGACATTGACCTAACCTATAAATGGAATTTCAAAAAGGCAGATTGGAACGTATACAAATCAGAAATGGAGAAAAAAATAAACTCACTAAGCGTACCCTCACTAGGAAATAAAACAAATATAAACGAACTCATAGATATATTCTCTCAAGCTATATACAGTGCAGCAAACTCAGCCATACCCTTAACTAAAATTGCAGTTAATAAACCACAAGTGCCGTGGTGGAACGAAAACTGTGCTGCAGCTCTAAAAGAATCCAAACACGCCTCCAACAGATACAAAAAAGTTAAGATCGTTGAAAACAAAATAGAACACAAAAAAAAAAGCTATTTTTAAAAGAAACATGAAAGAAGCAAAAATAGACTACTGGTTAAAATATGTAAGCAGTTTAAATATCCATACCCCCGCTTCATCAATCTGGCAAAAATTTCAAAGAATCCAGGATAAATATAAAACAAAAAAAATAAATATCCTTTTAAACGGAGATAACACAGCAATCTCAAAACCTAAAGATATTGCTGACAAACTAGCTGAAACGTATGCTTCTAATCTCTAGTGATGACAATTATCATACAAAATTTCTAAAGATAAAGAAGAATTTCACCTCTAACCAAAACAGTGAAGCAAACCTCAATGCAGAAAGTAATTGTTGGTTAAATAATAAAATCGAAGCCGAAGAAATAATAGAAACTCTAGCAAGCTGCAAAAATTCCAGTCCGGGTCCAGATCACATCCCCAACATTTACTAAAAAATCTTCCCCCGACAGCTATAAATTACTTAGGAGAAATACTAAACCTAATTTGGTTAGGGGAAACCTTCCCAGAACAATGGAAAATGGCGATAATAATCCCAATACACAAACCAGGCAAAGACACTACATCTGCTAAAAGCTACAGATCCTATAGCATTAACAAACAATCTATGTAAACTTATGGAAAAGATTATAAACAAACGACTAAAGATTCACTTAGAGAAAACAAATTACTTATCCCCTCAACAAAATGGATTCCGACAGTACAGATCAACTCATGACCACCATATAGCCTTGGAACAAGCAGCATCTGAAGCACTTCGCAAAAAACAACACCTAATAATTGTCTCATCAGATATCGAAAAGGCGTATGAGATGATTTGTCGCGAAAGAGTAATCAAACTATTGAAAGAGATAAATATAAATGGCTATATGATTAAATTTATCCAAAACTTCCTCGAAGAACGATATATCCAAGTCAAAATAAACAACACACTATCTAAACCAACTATCTTAAAAAATGGTGTCCCTCAAGGCTCCGTTCTCAGTGTGACACTATTCTTAATAGCAATCAACAACATCATTAACAATATAAAACCCCCTATCAAATGTTGTCTGTTTGCAGACGACCTATCGATACACATGTCTGGAAATAATCTACAAATAACGGAAGAAATTATACAAGATACCTTAAATAACCTATCCGAATGGTCAACGGAGACAGGCTTTAAATTTTCTGCAGACAAAACTCAATATATGATAATAACTAATAAAAGAAAAATCCCGAATATCGCACTTAAACTACAGGTTAAAGAAATAAAAAAAGTGGAATGAATTAAAAATACTCGGATTAATATTTAATAGTAAAATCACCTGGAAAAATCATATTCAACACATCAAAAACAAATGCACCCATAGATTAAAATTACTAAAAATGTTAGCAGCAAAAAACTAGGGAGCAGATCAAAAAGTACTAATCAACACACAGAAAGCTTTGATACTGTCTGTAATCGACTACGGAAGTATAATATACGGCTCATCTAAACACGCAAATTCACTAGAAACTATCCAAAATAGTGCTTTAAAAATATGTTTAGGAGCTTTTCACACAAGCCCTAATCTAAGCTTACTCGCAGAAAGCAATATGATACCTCTTCTAGACAGAAGAAAAATATTAATGTGTAAATATGCGTGAAAATGCGCCTCTCTTCCGGGAAACATGACATTTGAAACTATTTTTAAAATGAATCAATCCTGTACCTCGAATACAACAATACTCCAACATCATTCACCAAACGACTCCATGTCTTACTAGTTGAACTAAACGTATGCATACCAGAAATAATCATTCAAACACCTTCTCCGCCTCCAATAGCAATATTAAACTTTAAACAGACTAACTCAATAACGGATACACATAGATACATACAAATTGATACTCAAACTCATACAGCAGCAAACTCTACGGGTATTTCCTTAAGAACTCCAGCAGGAAATCTGAAATACACAATACCACCACAAGCAAGTAACAAATATTTACAACACTGGATCTTAGATAAATCCTTAGAATATATCAACAGAGCTACGGAAAAAAACTATGAAATATTTATACAGTGCCCTAAACTTCTTGAAGAAATAAGGAATCCCTACGCAAAAAGTATACTGGTAATCAATACCCAAAATAAAATAATAGATCTAACTCCAAAAAATATCAAAATCTCCAGGCCAACATCCAAAGAAGATCAGATGAATGATACCTTAGCCAAAAAATTAGCAATTGAAGCATCCGAAGAGAACCTATCCGAACTAGATACTCCATACACTTACACATGCGCAGCCAATGTGTTAAAAAAGTAATACTGGAATCCTGGAATGTAAAATGGTTAAATAACAAGACTACTTTCCTACGTAAAATAAGGAACAATATATATGAAGTAAGCCCAACAATAAGGCTTAATAGACAAGATCAAATAATAATAAACAGGTTACGCATCAGTCACAGCAAGCTCACTCACTCTTACCTCTTGAACAAAGAAGAACCTCCGAAATGCCTTGCTTGCAACAGTATAACATCTTTAGCACACATACTAATACATTGCTCTAAATACACTACTGAAAGACAATAACTGGAAATAATTACAGATATCAAGACAGAAGTAAATAGTAAAGAAGAAATCCAAAAAGTCCTCGAGTTTTTCAAGAAAATAAATACTTCTCATCTTATATAAAAATGTACAAACATACACACTGTAATCTGTATGTATTTCAAATAATATGTATAAAAAAATGTAATTTATCTATCAAGGATTAAATAATCAATGTACGTGCGTCGCTAATAACTAAATAGTTGATGCGAC
Organism: Theocolax elegans; assembly: GCA_026168455.1. Classification (NCBI taxonomy): domain Eukaryota; kingdom Metazoa; phylum Arthropoda; class Insecta; order Hymenoptera; family Cerocephalidae; genus Theocolax; species Theocolax elegans. Next base: position 7,258 of record JANSJX010000469.1, read on the forward strand.
TTTAAATAAATAAATTAAAAAAAAAAATAATTAGAATTATTGTAAAAATTTCATAAAGATTAAAGTAAGGACAAACACTAAGTTTGGGGTTCTCATTTCCCGAATTTACTATTCGTATTACGAAAACTTAAAAAATGCTTTCGGATTAGTTTGCCGTCTGAATTCGGTTGTTTGCGTATTTTGACTTGCAAAACCATGAATCAACCAGATATTTTAATCCAAAATAGTTTAAATCATCCATACGTTCTTTTGTTGAGCAAAATAATCAAAATGTATAATCTATCGCAAGAGAAAAATACTTACAATCCTTTATCAACGGCTACCTAACCTGAAATTACTATGTCTATCCGGACATGTGAATGCATCAAAAATTAATTCGGGAATTTAAAAAATTTACTTATTGAAAATATTCTAAGTCAAGAAAGTGTTGTCAACAAAATTCAAAAAATTTTTATATTTTCACCTAGTTTTAGCTTTGTTTTTAGCAGAATAATTGTATCCGTCGTAGTGAAAGCCGCGCAGTTCAACTACATTTGAGGAGGCCATTACTATCTGAAAAGAAATATATGTTTTATTATTATACGCAAACTTTATGAACGGTTATAGGTAAAAAATGCGAACTATAATTTAATACTTACAATGCAAATAGCGAACAGCTAAACCTTAAAATGTTGTTGCGACGGTCATACAAATTTCACATACAAATACACATACAAATTTCATTGAAAACAGCAGTAGCAGCAATTGCGGTTAGAAAGCTTAGCGGAGAATAAATGAATGATGCGCAGTATGCCGACTGCTTATTCAGTATTCATTTGTTTATAATAAGAATTTTATATAGACATATACCGAGTTTGAGAGCAGCAAGTATTAGGCGACTATTAATCCAGAGGTGGCACAGTCGTTTACCCATTTACTCGGAGTATCCAGGACATACATACTTCCGGCTAAAGAATTAACTAAATAAAATGAATAAATAATTCTAATAGTGCTTTAATTAATCACACTTTAACTACCAAACAATATTTTGTTTAAATACACATAATTTTATAATGTTTAATGTACAATGCTCTTGATGATTATGGATAAATTTATAAGAGAGTATATTATTTCGAATTTTATAGCTTCATTTCCAAACAAATCGTGATAATGATTAAAATCAGGTGATTTCTCAATAGAAATTTCTAGCTGATGTAAACCTCTAGAGTAGACAAATTGTGTATTTTTTCGAATTTTAATAAATGTATTTGCAAAAAGGAGCATGTTACGGATTTTAATCGGATGACTGCGTAGTAGAACAACTGATAAAGACAGTGTCTACTTGTCTAACAGTTAAGACGAAAAATGAGGTTCGATGATAAAAAATTACAGATAAAATTTTCCGTAAAACTCACAGTCATATCGATTACCCGCGCAACAGACCGGGCTATAAATGATCAATAAACGAGTCGACGAAGTACAAACTTATACATACAATGCCAAGCGACGATACAAACACAAATAAAATACGAAAATCAAGCGGAGCTAGTTAAATTACAAATCCACGAGCTCACGGAAGAGTCTCGCGTATCAGGCGATCATGCGTCGCAAAATTTGTTTCATTAATTAAATCAATGACTCAATTACAGAATTATCCTATGTTGGTACTTTCAATTCTTTCAATTCTTATATCAATGCAGCTCTCAGTACATATTGTTTTTTAATCATGTATAAGCTGCACTTATACAAATACAAGTAATTAACCAGAGTCAAATGAACAACTCCAGCGAATGAATACCATTAAACAAATAAGAAAAATCCTATGAAAAAAAAAAATATATATACCTATATATATATATATATTTACATACTCATATTAGTGCACTTTTTAGGTAGCCTCTCACTTAAATTTAAATTTGTTTTGCTGTATCTTCAGAGATTTATGATAATATTTACAAGGTAAAATGTTCCTCACAGCAAATTTGCTTTAATTTTACTTTGTACCAATAATTTTTCATTTCAGAGACGTTATTTGCTTAAAATTAATATACTTTAAAAATAACCCTTTCTTATTCAGTGAATTTAATATGATACACTTATAGTTTTAATTAAGCTAAATTTATTTGTAACAAATTAAATTCTATATTATTGGGTTACTATAATAATTAATGACAACTGTACAATTTAATATTATAATTTTAATACAACACAAGAAATTCTATTTAATTACTTAACTAGCAACAAATACCTCGGTAGCTAACGCTCCCTCGGTCGATTTAAACTTTTGATTTATTTTGTTGTATCAATATTAATTATTAGGAAAACATTTAAACTATATGAAGTTATAAAGTTATTAGATTTAATTTTTCATTTTCAAAGTTTAGATAAATATAATATATTAATACTAAGTAATAATAATCTTACTTATTTGTTAACATTTATTATTGTCTATTTTTTTAATGCACATAATTACAATGATAATTGGACTTTATTATTCTTCAATTAAAACACTCTTTGAATTTATATTATTATTATTATTCTTATGGCGTTGTCCAACCTTATTTCCTTTGTAATTATTATATGTGAAAAAATAAATAAAATTACAATTGTATGAATACAATAAAAAAAGATAATTAGTTAACCTTGAATTTATGCACATTTAGATTTTACATGTTATCTTCGCCTGGCTCATCTTGGACCGAAGTCGGTCATAAACTCCCATCCCCACCACCACAGTCCCGGTGGATTTCCCCGCGAGAACGTCAAAAAGTGCGGAGGTACGACTGTAGGAGAAAAGCCTGTGTTTCTCTCTCCACAGTGTGTATACGTATACGCAGTACACCTCCAAAAGTTGGCACTAGACGTAGGGGAGCTTGAGTTTCTGGGATCTCAAGCGTGGTGGTGCAAACGCACGGCTATCCCTAACGAGGCTCCTGGTGCTCAGAAAACGGTCTTCTTGACACCGGTCGAGCAGGGACAACCTTCGCCTCTCTAGCCCAGGTGATCGAAGTGATCAAAACGGCTCCCCGAGGGCGTAGGTCGCGTTTGGGTGGGGGATATAACGGGTACGGATTTCGAGTGTCGGCGCAGGTTAGGTCCCTGAATTATCGGCGACGTTCGTCGATAGGACCAAGTCGACTAGCCGGGATAATTGCGAATGGTAGCGCAGTGGTGAGGTATATGGGCAATTTCTCGTAAATTGATCATGTCAAAAAATAAAAATCATGAAAAATAGAAAATTTTATTAAATAAAAATTTAAAATAAAATATTATTTATAATTGTTAATGATTGATTTTCACCTATCGATTGCTCAACATTTGGAGGATAAAAGTTCTATATATATACAAAAAGAATAAAATTAAAGTTAATTTATTATTTTTTAATTTATTTATTTATTTATTTATTTTTTATTATTTGTTTTAAAATAAATTATTAAAACTATATAATAGAAAAAATTAAAGTTAAAGTTAAAGTTAAATAAAAATTAAATTCCATAAAAAACCTTTCCCCCTTTCTGTGACGTAATTGTCGATGTGACGATATTTTTTGATAAATAGATGTATCACATGTTTTTTGATGCACTGTTGGGGGTTAATGTTTTTAGTTGTTTTTTTAAAAGGGGTAAAATTTGAAGGGGGAAGGGGTGGTGGTATGGGGTGTACCCTGACCACCTAGACATCGTCTTCAGGAAGTGACAATTTTTTTTGCATATTCAAGCAGGGTGGCACACTACTTACCAGTAGACGATGTCCAGATGACCCGGAGGTCGCCCTGACCACCTGGACATCGTCTTCAGGAAGTGACAATTTTTTTTGCATATTCAAGCAGGGAGGTACACTACTTACCAGTAGACGATGTCCAGATGACCCGGAGATTTTTAAAAAAAAATAAATCAACCACATAACAATTCAAAAATTGAAGCAGCACCTTTAAAGCGTAGCGCTAATATTGCTAAGTTTTTAACAATTCGTTAAAAATAAATTAATTAATAAAAAAAATCATATCTAAAGTGCACACTTAATTCAAATATTTACAAATATACATATAAGCAGCACCTTTAAAGAGTAGCACACAAAATTTCAAAATAAATGAACAATATATATTGAACAAAATATATGAACTGAACAAAATATATGAACAATATATGTCAGTCCCAAGCCTGTAATCGCAGAGGGAAAATGAAATTAAACAAAAAAATTATAAAACAAAAAAATAACGTCACTTCCCGAGGACGATGTCCAGGTTGTCAGGATGACCTCCAGGTCAACTACCCATCCTCCATTAATTCCCTCACCTTACCCTATTTTAACTCTTTTAAAAAAACTCAAGTTCATGATAATGAGTCAATAAATGAAAATGCTACTCCTCATTTAAAAAAAAAAATTAGATGTTATTGCAGAACTTAAGAGTAAAAAAAAAAAAAAAAAATAATAACATGTATGATGGTAAAATAGCAAATAATTATTTTAATGAATCTTTAATAATTGAAAATTATTTTGGTACAATGTCTAAAATTTGTAAATATTGCCATGCAAAACATTTTTCATGTGAATACAATAAAAATAAATTATTTTCGAGTTGTTGTCAAATGGGTAAAGTAATGCTACCTGACAATCCTACATGGGTGAAAATCATATAACGTGAACATATGACGTTGTGATATGCAAGAAAACAAAATGAAAAAAATTATATATTTTTGGTTTCTCTGGACCAATTACAGTTTCTAGAGTACCTGTTTACAGTGGGCATACAGGATCAGTTGATTTACTCAACGTATTGAAGATTTTTAATTTTTACATTCCAGGGGAATTACATATATTTTGATATATAAAACATAAACATCTTGTATACATCCCTAATACAAAATCTCACGTGAGATCTCAAGTGAGATTTCATGCCAAAATCTCATGTGATATTTCAATTGGAGGTGTTTAAATTTGCTAAATAATAAAAAATCAATTTCTCACGTGAGATTTTGTAATAGGGATAGAAAGTTTTAATAAACATATTTTATGGAGTATACATTGAATATAACTATACCTAATTGATAATAACAATAAAAAAAATTAATTAACAAATTCTTCCATTTATAAAACATATGCAATGTTTCCATATAATCAATTTAACATAATTTTTATATTTGTAATATAAATTATATTTTTTTATTATTTCTTTTAGTAGTGACTTTTTTTATCTTAAATAACAATTTTACTCTTTTTCTGAGTTTTATTTTCGTACGAGATCGACCCTAATTGATAATGTTCACATTGTCTATTCAAATTACATTCGTAACAACTTACTTCATTAAAATTAAGTTTTTGGGGCTCACATCTACTCCATTTCCATTGATGGACTCGCATAGTTCCTTTGAATGGAGAAAACAATTGTTAAGAGATAATGTTTATTTTTAGTCAAAACAGTAAAGCATGTAAAGAAATTTGGACAGGGGATGTTACATTACATAGATTGTTTTTTAAATTTTATTACGTTAACATTCAAAATTTCCACATCGGAATAATACTGTTTTTATGTAGTTACTTTATCTGAAATTTACTCTATGAATTGGTTTTAAAAAATTTATTAGTTTTCCAATTATACTCTACCAGAGGAATTACATTAAAAAAGGTAACCGCTGAATTACCACAAAAACATGCCCGTATTTTTTGTTTAACATCATGAAATATTAAAAATAAAATATTTACTTCTAAAGTAAACCAAAAGTTAACAATTTCACCTGGTCAGAAAAATGTTTTATGTTTACAATTAATTTTAAAGACATTAATCATAACACAGCTATTATTAATAACAAGTTTGTTACAAAGTTCAGCAAGTTCAGTGCACTTCAAAAATCAGTAAATGTTCAGATTTTCAACTTGATTTTAATTGTGGTTATCAAAATGAACAATTAAGTATTGTACCCGTTTTTGAAATAAAGAAATACGCCTATAATTGCACCAGTTAATATGCGATTATGGCCTTCTTACAGCCAGGGGACGTTACATTTCAAACTTTAAGCAACTTAAACTTGGCAATAAAATCAACTTTTATCAAGTTTCACGGCTGACTTACATTAAATTACATATATTGTACTTAGAATATATTATTCGTAATTTTATATATGATATAATGGGATATATTTCACTATTACACAATTGTGCACGTTAGATGATTTTCACCCACATATCCAAAAGAATTAAAAAATTTGGTTATAGGTAATTCGAAATATAGTACGGATTTTCGTCAAAACATAAAACAATACAACAATTCTTTAACTTAAATTATTATCCTCATTAATGCGTTCATTAATTAATAAAATACTAAAATCAGACAATGTATGTTGACAATATTGTAGCAATATGACATTATTCCTTTATATTCCTTTATACCTAATGAGTATTTTCTTAACCTTGCATTTTTTTAGAAAAGAAAGTTTTGGAAACAAGATTGTACTCTATTCTCATTCAAGGGAAAAAAAATTATAGTGTATTTGGTATTTATTACTCAAAATACTATTAACACAAATCACAAATTTATATTTTCGGTTTGGAAACTTTACATTTTAACCTTTAGACTACCGAGATTTTAGAAATGAAACCGTTCTTTAAACGTTTCTGAATTGCCAACCTGCTTGAATATGTAAAAAAATTGTCACTTCCTGAAGACGATGTCCAGGTGGTCAGGGTGACCTCCGGGTCATCTGCACATCGTCTACTGGTAAGTAGTGTGCCACCCTGCTTGAATATGCAAAAAAAAAATTGTCATTTCCTGAAGACGATGTCCAGGTGGTCAGGGTGACCTCCGGGTCATCTGGACATCGTCTACTGGTAGGTAGTGTGCCATCCTGCTTGAATATGCAAAAAAATTGTCACTTCCTGAAGACGATGTCCAGGTGGTCAGGGTGACCTCCGGGTCATCTGGACATCCTCTACTGGTAAGTAGTGTGCCACCCTGCTTGAATATGCAAAAAAAATTGTCACTTCCTGAAGACGATGTCTAGGTGGTCAGGGTACACCCCATACCACCACCCCTTCCCCCTTCAAATTTTACCCCTTTTAAAAAAGCAACTAAAAACATTAACCCCCAACAGTGCGTCAAAAAACATGTGATACATCGATTTATCAAAAAATATCGTCACTTCGACAATTACGTCATACAAATAGATTGACGTCACAGAAAGGGAGAAAGGTTTTTGATGGAAGCAGCTTAATATAATATAGATTATATATGTTAGTTAGTGTCACTATCAAACATTTTATAGGCATGTGAAAGTTACAAAATTATTAAATGCCTTTTACACTTACCAAACAACTGACACATTGATTTTATTTAAATATTAAAAAAGGTATTCAATACATATATGTAAAGAGAACAATAACTTATCAACATTCTTTTAAATTATTTAAGTCAGTACATATAACTATTAAGCAATCATTTCACTTAACGTTGGAAAGAATATCATTCTACATATGTTATAGTCCATATAATTATTAAATATTATGTACTTGGCAAAGTATCGAACACATATATTGGCTTTATATAGAAAACAGTCATTTTAATTAGGATAGAGAACGATAAAGCATCCACTTAATTATAATATATTGTTTTTTAAATTATTTTGGTCAATGTGGAAAACATTGAGATATCATGAGGGATTCATTATAAAAATACAAGCATAAGTCCCTTCAAATAATATAAACTTAAAGCAAACACATCAAATTATATAAATAAAATGAATTAATAATATAATAAATATAATTAAAATAATGTAATAATATACATTTATTTTATGTGCAATTCTTATTAATATTATACTTTAAGATTAAAAAAAGTTATATTATCACATGGAAATGAAAACATTGTTTTCATGGTTAGAATTTTATCAATGTTTGTCTCTCTCTCTCTCTCTCTCTCTCTCTCTCTCTCTCTCTCTCTCACTCTTTCCCTCGTCGAGATGTCAAAGATCGACATGCTAGTATAGGATGTGGGCGAATATGAAATCTTTACCTTGCAATAGTATCTGCATTACACTACAATAAAAAATATCGAAACGGAATAATGTGAGGTATTGGAAATAATTACGTAAATAAATAATTTTAATTCATAACTTTTCACACAAAATCAGCCAGATGATTCAGCTGTGACAAAAGTATTCACCTGAAACTAGCTCCCTCTCGTGGCCACGTTTGAAATCGCCGTGAACAAGAGCAGCCACCTCTTATCATGGTATGTTTTACTAATGCAACTCATCGCCGTTTCAAGAATTCACTACCTACTACCTTACACTACTCTTTCGGATTCGTACTAATTTCCCTTGTTTACGTCAAATTAATATCTATTATCAATCATAGGAATATACGCACAATTTGTTAATTACAACCTTAATTAAACGTCTTTAATAATATTATCAATTAAGGACGAAAGAAATGACAAATAAATAATATAATTTAAATAAAAATTAGTAACGTACCGCCATCTACTGTTTAAGATTTAATTAATAATTAAGATTACCGACACAGTGAAATACCCCTCCACCAAATTAGAAAACTAAAAAGCGCCTCTGATTGGTGGGCGAAAAAAAGGAATAGCGGCCTGTGATTGGTGGGCGTTTTGTTCCCTGGGCGAAATGTTACCCATTCGACTGAATCAAGCAGTGAATCTGAGGCTGGCAACAAGTATACCTTTAAATAATATTTCCAGTACTATAGTAATATTAAAATGTTTAAGATTATATTCAAACTGTTACTTTAACTTCGTTTAAACTTTTTAAATTATTTTTCTAACAGTTAAAGTAACCTTAATTTAATATTTTAAAGCTTTTCAGGAAAAGTTTCGATTAAAATAATTGATTTATATTTTTAAATTTCAGTGATGATGATAGAGAGGTCCGTGATTCAAGTGTTGAATCGAGCACTGACGACGACAATCGTTATAATGAAATAGAAATAAAAGAAAATCATTGTGAATGCTGTTCACTAAATTTACGTATGTATATTCGTAACTTCATTTAAATTGAGAATATAATTCTCTAAACAAAAATAAAGTAATCGCGTTAAGGGGGTATCAATTATATACGTGGTTTCCAGAAATAACCTCTTAAGTACTCTCATTTGATAAATTGAGTTAATGCCAGTTTTGAGTTCCTATAGAATACTTCTATTATTGAAATCTTAAAAATCTTATTTTTTAATGAATTATTCATGCTGTTCAATCTCAGAGTTTATCTTTGTATTTTAAAACTTTAATGTCTCGAAATCTTAAAAAGTGAACTTTTCTAATTATTCTAAAAATTATACAAATTGTTTTAATTTGTTATTTTTATCATTGTTGGATCATCTTATACATAAAACGTTTTATTTCAGTTTCAAGCGACGATCTAGAAAAAATAAAACAAATCGCAGCATTGGCAGAAAGCATTAAACTTCCGCAAAAAAATAAGGTACATTTTAAAATTAATCATCTTAATTGTATATTGTATGAATTGTTTTAAATAAAGTGTAATTTTAAAATATAAATATAGTTGCAAATTGAAACTGACGCATTAAAGGAAAAATCATTAGGAAATTCGAATAAAATGCAACCTGCAAATACAAAAAATGAAACTGTAAGTAATAAGTACTTATCTATACATTTATTTATTAATGTAAAAATAATCAATTCTATTTTTCTTAACGCAGAAAGAATTAGTTGAAGGTTCTGGTATTATAGTAGATACGTTTAAATTAACGTGCATTGAATCCTGTTGCCATAAAAAACCCCGTGAAATGGTGTGCAAGTTGATGAGACTCATAATAGAGGAGAATGAACTGATAAAAATGTCGCCTACAGGCAAAAATCATTGGACTCATATACCAGACAATATTTATGAAAATGTTCAACGTAAGTTATACATATGTTAAATATTTAAATATTATTATAATGCAAAATAATTAAATACATATATATATATATATATGTATATATATTATGTAACAATGAGACTCATTTGCTACAAATTAAAAAAAAGGAACGGGCGTCAGGTCTTGAACCCGAGCCCCTTCGGATCCGAAGGCGTTCACGCTACCACTGCGCTACGCCCGCAATTGGTCGTAGCTGTACTTTTCCATGTCTTCTGCCTACCGATACGCGCGCCATATGCCAAGTGCCGATTCTTGCGCTGGCCGCATCGGTACTACAGAGCCCTAAGTGACGGGGATCTGTACTCATACAGATCCACCACGTCACAACTCCCCCCCGCCTAAACGATGAATATCCCCGGATTCATCGTAATATTAGGACGAAAGGGTAGGGAGCCGGGTCGTAGGTAAAGCAGAAGCCTATGCATGGAATCATTAAAACTTAGAAATTAGGAAACTAGGGTGCTGGAAGGATATGGGTAATTTTATGTTGGGCGCCATGTAACAATGAGACTCATTTGCTACAAATTAAAAAAAAGGAACGGGCGTCAGGTCTTGAACCCGAGCCCCTTCGGATCCGAAGGCGTTCACGCTACCACTGCGCTACGCCCGCAATTGGTCGTAGCTGTACTTTTCCATGTCTTCTGCCTACCGATACGCGCGCCATATGCCAAGTGCCGATTCTTGCGCTGGCCGCATCGGTACTACAGAGCCCTAAGTGACGGGGATCTGTACTCATACAGATCCACCACGTCACAACTCCCCCCCACCTAAACGATGAATATCCCCGGATTCATTGTAATATTAGGACGAAAGGGTAGGGAGCCGGGTCGTAGGTAAAGCAGAAGCCTATGCATGGAATCATTAAAACTTAGAAATTAGGAAACTAGGGTGCTGGAAGGATATGGGTAATTTTATGTGGGCGCCATGTAACAATGAGACTCATTTGCTACAAATTAAAAAAAGGAACGGGCGTCAGGTCTTGAACCCGAGCCCCTTCGGATCCGAAGGCGTTCACGCTACCACTGTGCTACGCCCGCAATTGGTCGTAGCTGTACTTTTCCATGTCTTCTGCCTACCGATACGCGCGCCATATGCCAAGTGCCGATTCTTGCGCTGGCCGCGTCGGTACTACAGAGCCCTAAGTGACGGGGATCTGTACTCATACAGATCCACCACGTCACAATTATTAATAGACCGACACGGTGGCGGAGTGGCGGAGACGCACCTCGGCTGAGTGCGGTTGGCACTTGGATGGGTGACACCATTCTTGTGCGGCTTTCGCGATCGGTTGGGTGTTTTTCCACACTTCACAATGTGAGCGGAAGGTGTGGACCATTCGGTTTCGGTGTTTGGGCCTACGCAAGGTGACCTGAACATCTAAACAGAATGTTTCAATACACCGGCCGTCTTGTGGAAGGTTTTCCTACGAGGTTTTCCCTTCCTCACGGGCATAACCCCGGGCGAATGCGAGACGGTGGGGACCGGGAGGGGAAAAAACTGGAATGTCTTCACCCCCACACGTAGGTGGTACGGGTGTCCCTGTAAAAACCCGTTTAATAATGGGTATACGGGGTGATGAGCAAAGTTAATAAAAAAAATATATATATATGGAAGATTCCATGTGAAGTGATCCAGTTAAAAAATAGAATTTAGTTTTAATGTATGGAATCAGTAAAAAACTACTTTAATAGAGTGTAGCTAAATTTTTAGACCTGAATTACAATTAGTACCAAAGTTGTAGTTAATCAAAAAATCGAATTTTTTGAAAAAATTGACTTTTTGGCCATGTTTATCACTTAATAACTCAAAATCTAACAATTTTTTCTTATATACATTAAGTTTGAAAAAGTTTATTAATTTCAAGAAGAATCAGTTGAAATCCCGGTTGAAAGAAACCAATGAAAACCAATAAAAAAAAATTTTGATTGCATGTTATAAGTTTTTGCACCAGGAAATGCTTACGAAAACCAATAAGATGTATAATTTCATTGTTTTATATAAGAAATATCAAATAAATTTGTATTGGTATTCATTTGCATTTCCTGAAGAAAAATTATGAATAATTCACAATTAATTTTTTATAAAAATATTCTATTGTAATTTATAAGAAATTGCTAATGATGCTATGAAAGTATCAAATAGATAATGTTTTTTATCAGAATTGATTAGATTTTTCTAGAATCGATGTGTATATTACGATTAATATTATCAGAAGTTGATGGTTTTTTCTAACGAATATATAATAGAATTAATAAGTTTTTAGTACAATTTATTAAGGAGATTAAAATGGATTTTGCAGGTACGGTGAACTGGAATTTTTATTAGAATTTGTGCTCTTTTTCCGCGTACACGGCATTATATTTCACTATTTCTAGCTAGTATAAACCTATATTAACTCACCTTATTTTTTATTTGGATCGATGTGTATATTACGATCAATTTTATTACAAATCGATGTTTTTTTCTGGCGAATAAAGAATGGAATTGATAAGCATTATTGCTACACTTTATTAGTGAGATCGTAATAGTTTTTCCATGTGTGTTGGACTAGAACTTTCATTAGGATTCATGCTCTTTTCCACTTATACGATATTACCCGCGTAAAAATATAAACTATTGCCAAGATATTGCAGAGATATTGGAAATAGCTATTGCAAACATATTGCCAATATATTACTGCTTGATAGGAATATATTGGAAATACATTAATAATATAGCGCTACCGACACGGTGGCGGAGTGTCGGAAACGCACCTCGGCCGATCACGAAAGTTAAGCAGCACTGAGTGCCGTTGGCACTCGGATGGGTGACACGATTCTTGTGCGGCTTTCGGGATCGGTTAGGTGTTTCTCCACACTTCACAACGTGAGCGGCAGGTGTGGAACATTTAGTTTCGGTGTTTGGGCCTACGCAAGGTGACCTGAACATCTAAACAGAATGTTTCAATACACCGGCCATCTCGTGGAATGTTTTCCTATAAGGTTTTCCCTTCCTCACGGGCATAACCCCGGGCGAATGCGAGACGGTGGGAACAGGGATGGGAAAAATTGGAATGTTTTCACCCCCACACATAGTTGGTAGGGGTGTCCCTGAAAAAACCCGTTTAATGGGTATACGGGGTGATGAGCAAAGAGAATAAAAAAAAAAGAATATAGCGCTAAAGCACACTTACCCAAAGATTCCCAATATGTTGGCAAAAGTTGATTAATTATTTATTTATTATTATAGTGATAAATAAGGTTTAAATTTATAACTTAACTTAGCTAGAATCGGGTAAATTAAAAAAAAATTAAAAAAAAGTTTGCTATCCTCGGGAATTGAACCTTTAATCTTTAGATCCAGATGCTTGCTCTGTACCACTGAGCTATTTTGTTATTTTGATTGTTACAGTTAATTTCAGGCTATAAAGAGCGATTGAGAAAACGTTTGATAAATTTTCTAAGTCCAAATTTTATAAATTTAATTTATTTGAATTTAATTTGAATTTAATTTTAATTTGTATTTATAAAGTTTGGACTTAGAAAATTTATCAAACGTTTTCTCAATTGGTCTTTATAGCCTGAAATTAACTGTTGAAAATCAAAATAACAAAATAGTTCAGTGGTAAAGAGCAAGCATTTGGATCTAAAGATTGAAGGTTCAATTCCCGGGGATGGCAAACTTTTGTTTTTTTTTTTTTTTAATTTACCCGATTCTAGCTAAGTTAAGTTATAAATTTAAATCTTATTTATCACTATAATAATAAATAAATAATTTATCAACTATTGCCAACATATTGGGAACCTTTGGGTAAGTGTGCTTTAGCGCTATATTAGCAATGTATTTCCAATATATTCCTATCAAGCAGCAATATATTGGCAATATGCTTATTAGTATAAACCGATGAACTCATTCTTCTTAATTTGAATTGATGTGTATGTTACGATTAATTTTATTACACATTGATGGTTTTTTCCAGCGAATATATAGAATTGAAGTTATTAAGTATTTTTGCTACCATTACTTCATGGGTTTAAATTATTCAGTATAAACCTATCTAAGAACTCTATTTTTTTATTTAAACTAATATGAATGTTACTACCGATTTTATTAAAAATTGACAGATGTTTCTAACAAATGAATAATTTATTTGATAATAAGCATATTTAGTACAATTTTTGCAAATTTTGCAATTTCCTTTTTGTAAGAAGAAGCGATGGCCGGTTGTTGTGAAACCAAGTGAAATGTTAATATGATTTGCTGGTGTAGTACACATGTGTTTAAAATATTGAAGGTTACAAATTTCCTTAACAATCGGCGTGATAAATCATAAATAAATATAATATAACAAATTGTTATTTTAAGTAAAAAAGGTAGCGTAATATTTAAAATAACGATAATTAAATATATCGTACAAAAATTAATTTATTTTTGGTCTTTTGCAAGTATTGCATATTACATAGGGTAACGCTTATTTTTATCGTTAACTGTTTAAATTATATTTTATCTCCAGTTTCGTTCACTGATTAAATTATAAATAATAATGAAAAAGTAATTATAGTTACTTATTTACGCACAATTTTCAGTCAAATTTGAGATTCAAGTGTTAATCTATTTTTAGTTTTTCGCAAGTATTGCATAATACGTATACAGTTACTCTTATTTTAATTTATAACTTTTCAAATTATATCTTTGTCTAAAGCTTTCTTTGTGATTAAATTATAAATATTAATAAGGAATTAATAATTAATTACTCGTTTACGCAGAATTTTCAGTCAAATTTTAATGCCGATTAGAATACGGAAATTTGATGAGCAGAGCCAACGCATATGTATATCTTCTATAGTCCGAATATTGTTGAAAAACATGTTAATTTTACGATTGACTGTAAGGTAATGAATCGCTACCTCGTAATTTTCTAATCAGGACTAAAAAAACTTTTATTAAGGAGGTAATACTCTAAAAATTTAAAATGAATTATAAAATCATAGTTTTCAAATATTTAACTATTCAAGTTATATTTACTTACAATTATACACATTGAAAGATTTACCACCTACCATCTCTATCATCCTCTGTATACTGGAAAAATGCACTTTGAACTAGTGTGCAATATACATTGTTGACCAATGAACCAATTTTGATAATAATACCTTTTTTGTATCTAAAACATATCAGTTACTATTAAAACTATTTAAAATGTGATATTTCTAGATCCTAAATTGTAGAGTAAAATAAATGTAAAAAATTACACAAAATTTCAATAATTTAAAACAGTTGGAAAATTTTTAATTTTCCTTAACACAACAATTTAAGATTTAGAAATATCGTATTTTGAATAGCTTCAGTAGTAAAGGACATGTTTAGCTACAAAAAAGAGATATTAGATCAAAATTGGTTCATTGGTCAAAGGTGTACTTTGCGCTTTAGCTCAAAAAGCATTTTTCCAATGTATGGAGCATTTAGATCAAAATATTTCAGTTATTATAGTACCAAGTAAATATAACTTAGATAGCAAAAATGCACTTATTTATAACAATACTTATAGTCTTAATTTATTTTACCAATTTTCAGTGTATTGGCCCCTTAATGCCAATAAACATTATAATTTATTTACAAAAATATGGTAATATAGACACCACATTATGCGACTAATAGATATAACTGGAGCCGCAAACAATATAATATTTTTATATTGGATATATCCTGTAAATTATAATTTTTTATTATACTGGCAACAATCCTAGAAAGTTATTCAATTTGATACACAATACATTTAATCAAAATATAGCCAGAAAAAAATTGTTTTTATCTACCAATCTACCAATCAAATTTGATTACCAATAAAAATATAATAATAATATAATATTTAATAATAATATTTAATATATAATATTTAATATATAATATTTTTTTACCAATCAAAGCACACATAAAGAGATAGAGTAATTTGAAAAAATCTCGAAAGCCGTATTTTGTAACATTTGAATAAGACAAAGAGAGCAATATATAATTGGGTGCACGTAATTGTTTGCATAAACCACTATTTAACTCTCTTTATAGTGTATATTAAAATTAATTAATAATTTACAATGTTTACCTTGTACGTATGATAGAAACAAAAACTTGGCTTGTGTGTTGTAAAAGAATGCAAGGAAAACCACCTCAAACAAACCCGTATATCACAATATGCAGCAGCTCTGAAAAAAAAACAAATCACAATATTTGTTTAAAAAATTTTGGATATTTATAGAAAATATTAAACAAAAATTAAAAATCTTACCAATTACTGTAATATTTTCCATATCCTTATTAAAAAAGTATTAATATTAACATTAATTTATCTCGTGCCGAAACCCGGAATTGTCTGCATCGTGGTGGTCGGTGGAGGACAACGTTGACGTCGACTGTCGCTAGAGGTCACTAAGCGCGACGTAACTTATGCCGTTATACGAGCTGTACCGACACTACCAAGATCGCGGAGCCGCGCCAGTCTGTGTATTACATGTCTATGGAATTTATTTGTAAATACGAATGAAAGTAACAAATCGTCGCTTCCGAATAAAAAGGTCGTATCTCAGCGGCCGGTTCGAAAAGGACGTATCTCAGCGTCCGGTTAGAAAAGGTCGTATCTCAGCGGCCGGTTAGAAAAGGTCGTTCCTCAGCGTCCGGCTAGAAAAGGTCGTATCTCAGTGGCCGGTTGGAGAAGGTCGTATCTCAGCGGCCGGTTAAAGAAGGTCGTATTTCGCGGGCTAAATTTTTTTTCTTAAATTTAAGTTGGCAACATTGACAAAAATCTTGTGGCATTAGATTTAACATGCGAAAAAATTATAAATACTGTACGAACACACATATATTTGTGTATATATATATGTATGGGTATAAACTGTGGGAATACGTTTTAGAGATATTCAGTAGTTCTCTTGAATTTTTCAATTTTTTCAGGGCCATTATTTTAAGTTACAGAGAGTCAAAATTGACATGTTAGCACTTTTTGCATTCTATGCCCATTTTCATGAATATGTAGCTCCCAGGGGATGCATTTTTCATTAAAAACATAAATATGACTTTTTTTTGTAAAATTATCGTTATAAGGCAACAAATATACATTTCTATTAATATTTCGGGCAATTTTCCCAGATATTTTGACCATAAGTGATCTTAATGATTTAGACCCACTCTGGAAATTTATAGGCAGTTTCTGACTATAAAAAGAAATCTTTTAGACAGTATTAGGTTACCAGAGTCCGGAGCAGATTGTTGATTTTCACTATTTAAGGTTTTAAATGGCTTACAAGAGTGTGACAGCATACATTTATGATTTTAAAAGTATTTTTTATGAAAAATTCAGAAAATTTTACAAAAAAGTCATATTTATGTTTTTAGTGAAAAATGCATCCCCTGGGAGCTACAAATACATGAAAATGGGCATAGAATGCAAAAAGTGCTAACATAGGCTTGAAAGTTACATCAAGATTTCAATGAAATTATAATTATAACCAATAATCGCATATTATTGCACTTTTATTGACCTTAAGTCACTAAAAAATCATATATTTTGATTTTTTGTTCGGCACAATTGATATTACTGAAAAAAATCACAGATACTTCTAATTACATGTAGTATAATTAAGAGTAATAATTAAGAGAATAAAAAATATACACTTTTTCTATAAAGGTAACTGCAAAAATAAAAAGTTCAACATGGCAGTCAGTTACCGATGAACATAAACTTTTTTTAATTCAAGAAAAATAATAATTGTAAAAATACTGGTAGATTTTACTTTTTATTTACAACAAAAAATATCTCTGTTTTGTGATATTTATTTGCACTCCAATTATTAATGTATCTGAATAATAAGTCGATCTGATGGAGGCGAGAAAAGAGGAAGAAAACAATTCTTTCCTTTATTTTTTGCACGTTTCGTTGACTTGGTCTGCCAACATCTTTAGGTGCCTTTATTCAAACACAACAATTATTTAATAAATTTTCAAAAAAATAAATATATAAATTACAAACAAGATATACGCAATATTAAATATACCTTTTAAATTCGAATTAACGGTGAGTTAAAGAGTCGAATGGACAGTGTCAAACATTGAGAGATATAACGTAAATAAAGGAAAGAATTGTGTTTTCTTCTCCTTTCCTCGCCTCCATCAGATCGACTTATTATTCATATACATTAATAATTGGAGTGCAAATAAAAAACACAAAACAGAGTTATTTTTTGTTGTAAAAAAACATGGATTCAAGTCTTCGATCAGATACGGACATTAAACATC
>JANSJX010000470.1:0-17500 GCA_026168455.1 Theocolax elegans
AATTTATTAGTCTCATAGAAACTGATATATCTTTTACCAGGTAAAACTTATAAAAACTAAATTTCGGAACTTGTGATTCGTAGCTGTGAGGATTTCATTATAGGTACCGATAAAAAAGAAATCGCCCGATATATTACTATAAAATTTTATCGGCATCCCGATTCAATGTGCCATTATTTTATCGGATTTTATAAGGTCTTTTCAACAGGGTACATACATACATACATCCATACATACATTTTAGGGAGGGCCTTAAATGAATTTTAGTACACATAAATTTCTCTTACAAACTATTATCTAGTATATTTTGATGCATCACACATTTTGCGATGATGAAAATATAAGGCTTTCCCGTGTAGCGGTCGTGCCTAAAAATGCTCGAAAGATGTTATAAAAAATAGTCAACGATGTATATTCATTTATCTTTCATAGACTTTACAGAAAATTTAATTGTACCACCTGAGGTTTTGAGAAAAAAAAAGTTATTGTTAGGTTACAGGTGGAAACGTTGAAAGCAGCGTGCACAACAGCTGTTTAACAATTAACAGACGTATTAAATATTCTTTTTTATTTGTTCTTAATTGTACCATCATTAGTTTGTTGGTTTACACATTAAATTTGAGCAAAAATAATTAAATAATTATAATATAATATAAAATAATAATAATATTTATATATATATATATTAAATTACGTATATAATATTATTTATATATATATATATATATATAATTATATGGAAAGGTATTTATCTGAACTCTTTATTATTGATTTGCTTTATGTTTTTAAAAATAAACAATCCCTCAGGTTATTGACTAAGACGGGGCCGTACTTACTTCTCAATTTTTCAACCCAAAAGAGTTATAGATGACTGTCTATATAAGTCTCAAATACCCACATAACCCTCATAAATAATAAACACTTTTGACTTTTTTTATGAAAAAACTATAAAAGCCTTATAATAATGCATCTTCTTTAGGATTATAACCAAAAAACGGGGTTACAAGGTCAAATAACCGAGCGTTACTTGCTTTTTTCGCGTTTTTAAAACGCTTGACTTCATAGGCGTCACAACCGCACATGCGCATAGTGCGCCCGTTCGTTCAGCTAATTATTTACTATTGTTTCTAATTGATTCCCATTAATAAATACAAAGTTTGACGATTGTACAATTACGTACAGATAATGTACATTTTTTAATTTACTCATGGAAGAGTTAAATATCAATGATTCGGAGGGTACAATTACTTTTTCCACAAATTCTGGTAATTAATAATAATAATGCGACGATGGATATTTTATCAATGCCTCCCATGCATTTTTTCCCTTTTTTACGATTTTAAAATCTTGTGCGGTTGAAAAGATCGTGTGTATGCGAATCTCGCACTTCCGTTGGCCGCGCATGCGCAGTAGCTGAAAACGGACTGTCAATCAGACGATATTGCTTTTTTAATATTTTTGCGTTATACCGTTATTTTTTCGGAAAAGTGAGGGTGGTACAATTAAGTACGAAAAAGGTACAATTTTTTTGGGCGCCTACGTTGACGTAAAAGTGATTCTAAAACGAGTAACCGACCTTTCAATATTCCCATACTTTGGCATTTTTTTTCTCAAAAACTAAGAGGGTACAATTAAAATTTCTTGCATTTTTGAAAAGTACAATTAGAAATACAGCCGATAGCATTTTTGAGTCACGGACATTTCTCCCACGGTTGAAAACTCCCACCAATCAAAGGCTTTCATTTTTCAGAGCTCCCACCAATGAGAGGTAGTAGTTAGTTTTAGGAGAGGGGGGAAACAGCATCAATATATCGATAATGTAGATAACCTAATTTGTATTTAACAATTCGTATGGTAATGTATAATTACCGTCGTTGGAAAGATGTCGCTTGTATATAGTTTTTTAATCATCAATCAACTGTATTTTTTTAAATAAATGAATTCATTTAATAATGTTAATTTAATTGATGTGGATTATTGAGTATGCATTCGTAATGCATTTAAAAATTTATATTATGAGGCTAAATATCATCTTTAATTTCATGAAATTTTAGATTTCATTCTCCTTACATATCCACGGGCATAGATATACGCATATATAAAGCTTGTTAAGGAGATGTAAAACTGAAAAATTGCAATATTTATTTATTTTTTAATTAACAATGGTTTGACTTATTCAAAAAAATTTCTCTGTAACGCTCTTCTACTTGCTTTGAGAAGTGCGTGTGAATTTTTAAAAAATTTTTTACCTCTAAGTGCTTGAAATTTCTGAGCAGCCGCAAAAATTAATTTTATACTTTATCATTACCGATGAAAAATGATTAATAATATTCAATTAATCTTAAATTAATTATTTTGAAAAAATCGTTCTGTTAGCTTCTTTTATAGCATTTTAGAAGCTCGCATGAATTTTTTCAGATTTTTAGTTTAATTATTGATAAAAATTTTTGAGCTATTAAAAGTAGATCCCTATAATTTGGCTATATCTCCTTAAGTTTGTAAAAAAAATGAATAAAATTTATCAGTATAACAATGATTTAATTAGCAGATTGAAAATAACTTTAATGAGATGTTAAGGAGGTCGGACTCAAAAATGAACATTTTTTATATTATTTTACAAAGAAAAGAATGAATTTTTGAAAAAATCCTGAACGTTATGCACTTAGGAATGTTTTAAACAGCATACCCATATTTTCTTAGATTTTTAAATCGATTTTTCAATTTGGATTATTATTAAAAATTGTCAATTATTAAAAAAATTATTTTTCATTAAAAAATCAAAACGTCGTGCCTTCGCTTTTGTTTTGAACTGCCCATATGTATTTTTCAGATTTTTAATTCAATATCTTAAGTATAATGCTGATATTGAAAGAAGTAGATAAAATCTGGTATCCCTATATATTTAATTAATACTGGGTTGACTTTCAAAAAACCTTTGTATAACGTTCTTCTGCTTGCTTTAATTGAATAATGAGCGCGAATTTTTTATTTAATGATTGAGATTTTCGTGCAGTAGCAAGAATCAATTTTGCACCTAATCATCACCGATGAAAAGTGATTATTAATTACTGTTAAAAATCGCTTGGTCAGCTTCTTCTATATCATCCAAGTGTTCGTTCAAAATTTTTTGATTTTTCAAGGTAAATCTTTATAACTTATCTATTTCGTATTGAGTTTACAATAAAAATTGGACAATTAGTAAATAATTGGTTCCTATGCACTTTAATTAAAGAATAAAAATTTACAATATTACTACTTTAAATAAATCAATATAATTAAACGTAATATTTAACAATGCATTAATAAATTAATTAATTATTAAAAATATTCATAATTCTCATCGATTTTTTTCTTTATGACTCTCTTGCGTGTGATTCCTCTCGTCTTCTTGCTCTCTGTGTTTTCAGCCTCAGCAGTTTTTCTTTTCATTGAAGCTTTTTTTTGCTGCTTTGCCTTTCTCTCACTTTGCTTTTTTGCTGCTTTTTGTTCTTTCGGTTCCTTTTTTCTGCTGTTTTCTTCAATTTTACACTTTTTTTCTTGTACATTTTCATTCAAATTCAGCTCCTATAATCATAATTTCATCCAATAAGTTAAAATACACCGTAATTATTTATCAATGCTTTAAATAACTTTGAATTCAGATATGTATATTTTACTAAACTATAACTTTATATAACAATCTAAAATAGCAAAATATCTCATAGAAGAAGTCATAAAGCCTTTAACAAAAACAAAAAGAACAAAACTCTTAAACACCAAATTGCCTTTAAAAAGAACAGAGCCAAAGCAAAAAGAACGTTAATTAAAAGTAAAACAGATTCATGGAATAAATGTCTAACAAGTTTAACTAATCCAACCCTATGTAAAGAAATGTGGAAAAAGATCTACCAAATAAGAGATAAATACTACCGTTATTACTTTACAATACACTAATAATTATATACCAGACCCTAAGGAAATTTCCAAAAAAAATATTCTAGTAAAGAAAATTAGAACTCAAACTTCCTGCAACACACAACAAAAAAATGTCCACTATAGTGAAAATATTGAACAGAATATAAATAACACAGCCACACAAAAAAAAAAAAATTTTCTGACCTGAAGAGGAGACCTTCATATCCTATAGTATTTTGACCCGCTGAATCCGAATCCGGCTTCTGTTTGAGCCCATCACGTCAGGGTCAAGGTCATTTCAAGGACAAATTGACAAAAAACCGCCCAAGCGGAAAAAAATTCTCTATCTATATGTTTTCGGGGTCGCTGAATCCGAATCCGGCTTCTGTTTGAGCCCATCATGTCAGGGTCAAGGTCATTTCAAGGACAAATTGACAAAAAACCGCCCAAGCGGAAAAAAATGCTGCATCTATATGTTTTCGGGGTCGCTGAATTCGAATCCGATGTTTGTTTGACTCCATCATGTCAGGGTCAAGGTCATTTCAAGGTCAAATTGACAAAAAACCGCCCAAGCGGAAAAAATACTCTATCTATATGTTTTCGGGGTCGCTGAATTCGAATCCGATGTTTTTTTGACTCCATCATGTCAGGGTCAAAGTCATTTGAAGGTCAAATAGTAATCGCTAAAAAAATGTGTAAGTTCAGAAAATTAATATTCATAAATGTCAGTCAGTTTAAGTTACTGTGCATAATGAGCATTTCTCGCTCCATAAGCGTATCGCACATGATTGAACAACTGCATTCAATGGAGACTGTGACCGTCGGCATTAGCATGACCCGATGTACACCACGAGGAGGTTGCTCGAGCGGATTTTGTACATCATGTAGCCCTGATAAGGGCTGATATTTTTAAGGTAGAATAACTGTTTTAAAATTGTAAAACAAATATTACACGTTTTCCTTTTTGCTGCTATAACGTGTTCTCTTTTCTTCAAAAGACCTGTGCAAAGGATTTTTTTTGCGCTTTTTACCTTTCCTTTGTGTATCTCTCTTAAGCATCCAACAAAAATCTGCCATCATATTTTCATCCCACCTTCCCTGGTATCGAGTTTCCATGACTTTAATGTCTTGGTGAAAACGTTCACCCTGCTCTTCACTGAAGTGTCCAAGATTCTCTGGAAATTTATCAAGATGTGAATGTAGAAAATGCAATTTTAAATTCATTAAGCATCCCAATTTTTGAAAGCTCTTCAACATTTCTGAAACAATTTCCTTATACCGTGGGGTTTTTCTGTTTCCCAAAAAGTTTTCTGCAACTGCTTGGAAACTAAGCCAAGCTGTTCTCTCTACTTCATTCATTGTACTACTGAAAATTGTATCTTTGAACATAGTTCGAATTTGCGGTCCATCAAACACTCCTTCTTTTATTTTAGCATCAGAAATCTTTGGAAACTTTTTGCGTAAGTACTGAAAACATTGACCAGTTTTATCCAGAGCTTTGACGAATTGCTTCATGAGTCCAAGTTTTATATGGAGAGGTGGAATCAAGATTTTTGTTGGATCTACTAAGGATTCGTGAATGATGTTTCGTGAACCAGGATCGAATGAGGTTCTTACAGGCCATTCAATTTTTTTGTAATGATTCTGTCGATCTCTACTATCCCACAAGCAAAGGTAGCAAGGGTTTTTTGTGAAACCAGATTGTTGTCCAAGAAGCAACGTTATAATTTTTAAATCTCCACAAATCTGCCATTGATGATGCATGTAATCGATTTTTTCTAGCAGTACTTCCATACTTTCGTATTTTTCCTCCATGACAGTTGAGTGAGCTATTGGAACTGGTGCATACACATTCGTATTGTGGAGTAAAACGGCCTTTATACTTCGTTTCGAAGAATCTATAAAAAGTCTCCAATCTTCGGATTTATAGCAATTTTCCTTCAATCCATTAATAAGTCCTTTTACATCTGTGCAATATACCAGCGACGAAACTTCGTCCTTTGCAAAATATTTACGAAAATCTCGGTCTCGATCTCGATAAAAAGAAACTTTCGTATGCTGCTGTAGAAGATTTCTTTCCTTGAAAAATGATGCTAGGTACTCTGCACCATCTTTAGGTAATCCTAAATCTCGAACTAGATCATTTAATTCCAACTGTGAGACTAGTGCAGGAACTTTGGATTTTTCGTTGTGGGAATGTATTCTTCTTCACTAATATCATTTTCATCACTTTCAAAATTACACTCTTCGGCAGAGTCTTCGTCAACTTCCATTTTTTCAGGATCTTCACATGCACTAGTATTCATTTGTATACTCCGTATTGAATTAGCTAAAATTGGTTGCGTTACGGATGGAACAGTTATGTAAGTGATTTTGTGCTTATTTTTCGTATTGAAGCCTTTTATAGCATTCACACAAAAGTAACAATCATTTTTACTGCACGGTTCTTTCCATGTTGCTGGAACAACATACTGACATTTTACATTTTTGTTTTTTTTCCAACGATATAGCATCAGCTTGCATGAGTTACAAATGATTTGCGGAGCCCAATTGTTACGTTAATCTATCTCGAAATTGAAAAGTTCTCTATATGTTACCTATTTTTTCCGTAGAGTAAATACTTCATATTTACAACAAATATAACAGAAACATCGTGATCTTTATCGCTGGTGTGATATTGCGAATCAACCATTTACAGATTTAGTGTTTGTAACATTATACATCGTAATAGACATCTTATCCGTATCTGCATCCAGGGCACCTCCACGCGATGATGGCGGGCAACGGCAAAATTATCTTATCCGGTTAGGTCCCTGGAAGACAGCATTTATGCCGTCATGGCAGAAACAGGTAAGATACCTATTACGATGCAGGGATTGGAAACCGACTGTGGGCCCGCTTTCTCACCCTGAACAGTACATTGTCTGTATCCGCTCCCAGGGTACCTCCACGCGGTGACGGCGGGCAACGGAATTGTTTGTTTCCTTTTTTTTCTTCCGGCAGATTCCCTGGGTGAAGGCATTCATGCCGTCATGGCGGGTACAGACAATGTATTCTTTACTATGCAGCAGGGTTTCGGATGCCCAGTAGCATCGGCGGCTGGTCAGGGCGAGAAAGCGGGCCCGCAGGCGTCGTTATCAAGCGACCGCAGCTTTGCATTAGTTGGTGACTTGGCTTATGCAGAGTATAATGTTACAAGCGCTAAATCTATAGAAGATTCACAATATCACACCTGCGACAAAGATCACGATGTTCTCTGTTCTATTTGTTGTGAATATGAGGTTCTTACTCTACGGAAAAAAATAGATGATGATATAAAAGAAACATATAGTAAACTGTTCAATTTTGAGATAGATGAGCGTAACAATTGGGCTCCGCAAATCATTTGTAACTCATGCAAGCTGATGCTATATCGTTGGAAAAAAAACAAAAATGTAAAATGTCAGTATGTTGTTCCAGCAACATGGAAAGAACCGTGCAGTAAAAATGATTGTTACTTTTGTGTGAATGCTATAAAAGGCTTCAATACGAAAAATAAGCACAAAATCACTTACATAACTGTTCCATCCGTAACGCAACCAATTTTAGCTAATTCAATACGGAGTATACAAATGAATACTAGTGCATGTGAAGATCCTGAAAAAATGGAAGTTGACGAAGACTCTGCCGAAGAGTGTAATTTTGAAAGTGATGAAAATGATATTAGTGAAGAAGAATACATTCCCCACAACGAAAAATCCAAAGTTCCTGCACTAGTCTCACAGTTGGAATTAAATGATCTAGTTCGAGATTTAGGATTACCTAAAGATGGTGCAGAGTACCTAGCATCATTTTTCAAGGAAAGAAATCTTCTACAGCAGCATACGAAAGTTTCTTTTTATCGAGATCGAGACCGAGATTTTCGTAAATATTTTGCAAAGGACGAAGTTTCGTCGCTGGTATATTGCACAGATGTAAAAGGACTTATTAATGGATTGAAGGAAAATTGCTATAAATCCGAAGATTGGAGACTTTTTATAGATTCTTCGAAACGAAGTATAAAGGCCGTTTTACTCCACAATACGAATGTGTATGCACCAGTTCCAATAGCTCACTCAACTGTCATGGAGGAAAAATACGAAAGTATGGAAGTACTGCTAGAAAAAATCGATTACATGCATCATCAATGGCAGATTTGTGGAGATTTAAAAATTATAACGTTGCTTCTTGGACAACAATCTGGTTTCACAAAAAACCCTTGCTACCTTTGCTTGTGGGATAGTAGAGATCGACAGAATCATTACAAAAAAATTGAATGGCCTGTAAGAACCTCATTCGATCCTGGTTCACGAAACATCATTCACGAATCCTTAGTAGATCCAACAAAAATCTTGATTCCACCTCTCCATATAAAACTTGGACTCATGAAGCAATTCGTCAAAGCTCTGGATAAAACTGGTCAATGTTTTCAGTACTTACGCAAAAGTTTCCAAAGATTTCTGATGCTAAAATAAAAGAAGGAGTGTTTGATGGACCGCAAATTCGAACTATGTTCAAAGATACAATTTTCAGTAGTACAATGAATGAAGTAGAGAGAACAGCTTGGCTTAGTTTCCAAGCAGTTGCAGAAAACTTTTTGGGAAACAGAAAAACCCCACGGTATAAGGAAATTGTTTCAGAAATGTTGAAGAGCTTTCAAAAATTGGGATGCTTAATGAATTTAAAATTGCATTTTCTACATTCACATCTTGATAAATTTCCAGAGAATCTTGGACACTTCAGTGAAGAGCAGGGTGAACGTTTTCACCAAGACATTAAAGTCATGGAAACTCGATACCAGGGAAGGTGGGATGAAAATATGATGGCAGATTTTTGTTGGATGCTTAAGAGAGATACACAAAGGAAAGGTAAAAAGCGCAAAAAAAATCCTTTGCACAGGTCTTTTGAAGAAAAGAGAACACGTTATAGCAGCAAAAAGGAAAACGTGTAATATTTGTTTTACAATTTTAAAACAGTTATTCTACCTTAAAAATATCAGCCCTTATCAGGGCTACTATGATGTACAAAATCCGCTCGAGCAACCTCCTCGTGGTGTACATCGGGTCATGCTAATGCCGACGGTCACAGTCTCCATTGAATGCAGTTGTTCAATCATGTGCGATACGCTTATGGAGCGAGAAATGCTCATTATGCACAGTAACTTAAACTGACTGACATTTATGAATATTAATTTTCTGAACTTACACATTTTTTTAGCGATTACTATTTGACCTTCAAATGACTTTGACTCTGACATGATGGAGTCAAAAAAACATCGGATTCGAATTCAGCGACCCCGAAAACATATAGATAGAGTATTTTTTCCGCTTGGGCGGTTTTTTGTCAATTTGACCTTGAAATGACCTTGACCCTGACATGATGGAGTCAAACAAACATCGGATTCGAATTCAGCGACCCCGAAAACATATAGATGCAGCATTTTTTTCCGCTTGGGCGGTTTTTTGTCAATTTGTCCTTGAAATGACCTTGACCCTGACATGATGGGCTCAAACAGAAGCCGGATTCGGATTCAGCGGGTCAAAATACTATAGGATATGAAGGTCTCCTCTTCAGGTCAGAAAATTTTTTTTTTTGTGTGGCTGTGTAATCACTATACATAGTTATTTAGTTCTATTATAGTCTATTTTTGAATCTTTAAAATCGAATATCTACCCTATAAGGCTAAAATTTTGACTCACTTACTTTTTTTTATAGTATAATAACATACTAAATTTTCAGCCCGATTGGTTGACCCCTCGCGGACCGATTTCTAAAAAAGTATTGGAATAACCCATATATACAGTGCCGTCCATATTTATTAGCCCACCCAAAGGAAAAATAACATAAAATTAAAAGTTTTGTTACTAGGAAAGTATTCAGCGTAAAAAACCCTCCGGGGGCTCAATTTGTAGCTCTTTTCGAGTACTTTGAGATACATTTTCTCCCAAATCGATAAATGATTTTTTCTATACTTTATCAAGACATAAAGGTAAGTAAAAAATCGAAAATTTTTTAGCCACTTTTTTCATAATTAGCATAAAAGTTACAGCTGTTTGAAAGAAAAAAACACATTTTTTTCAATAATTATTATCTCGCTTCCGTCGACTCATACGCGAAAATGTTACTTAAGAAAAATGTTCATTACGTAGTATAGAATCAACCTAAATTTTCTTAGATTTATTTTCGAAAAATTTTTTTTTCTAATTTTGGAGAATCTAGAAATTTTTATGAATACCGGAAAAATACTAACATAATATTAAACCGACACGGTGGCGGAGTGGCGGAGACGCACCTCGGCCGGTCACGGAAGTTAAGCAGCACTGAGTGCGGTTCGCACTTGGATGGGTTTGGCTTTCGTGGCGGGTTAGGTGTTTTTTCACACTTCACAACGTGAGCGGGAGGTGTGAAACATTCGGTTTCGGTGTCAAGGCCTACGCAATGTGACTTTGACACCCAAAAAGAATGTTTCGAATACACCGGCCATCTCGGATGAGGTTTTCCCTGCTTCACAGGTTTCCCTCATCCACGGGCATAACCCCGGGCGAATGCGAGATGGTGGGGTTTTTAAGGGAGGGATAAAGCACCCACACGTAGGTGGTAGGTGAACACCGTTAAAGTCCCCCAGGGGATAAACGGTAGGAAGTGCCAGGAAAAAGAGAGCACAAAATCAAGAATAAAATACTAACATAATATTATTTTGGAGTTTTTAAGTTATAAAAATTAAGTAATAATATTAAAATTTTCAGTTGTTATTAAGGAATGTCAGAAAGTACAACAACCGAACTCCATAATGACAAAAAAAAATTTTTCGAAAATAAATCTGAGAAATTCTAGGTTGATTCTATGCTACATAATGAACATTTTTCCTAAGTAACATTTTCGCGTATGAGTCAACGTAAGCAAGATAATAATTATTGAAAAAAATGTGTTTTTTTTTTCAAACTTTTATGCTAATTATGAGAAAAAATCCTGTCACCGCTCATTCGAAAGCTCTTTTAAATGCTTCAAAACCACACTTTTAGATTTATTGCAAGAATTTTCCACACAAAAATGTGCGGATTTTTTAAAAGGGGGTAAAAAATTGTCGATTTTTTATTTACCTTTATATCTTGATAGAGATAGAAAAAATCATTTATTGATTTGGGAGAAAATTTATCTCAAAGTACTCGAGAAAAGCTACAAATTGAACCCCCGGAGTATTTTTTACGCTGAATACTTTCCTAGTAACAAAACTTTTAATTTTATGTTATTTTTCCTTTGGGTGGGCTACACATCATGACTTTCCAAATCAATTGAGAAACCCCATCGTAATCCCATTTTTCAATCCAAGAAAAATAAATTAAATCCAGAAAGTTATAGACCGATCTCACTTATTTGCTAAATCTGTAAAACCTTAGAAAAAATCAGCAACCGAAAACTTCAATGGTTTTCAAAGAGGAAAAATACTAACACCTATACAAAGTTGATTTCGCCATCTTCATTCCACATTAGACCACTTAATAAATTTCGATCCGCATGTAAGTAAAAAAGCATTTCTAAGTAACGAAACTTACTATGTGGTATGGAAACTAATTATTTTACGAGAACTACAAATATTTGAGATACAGGGAAAGTTATCTGAATTTATAAAAAATTTTTTAATAAGATACATACACACAGGCTAACACGCACGCACGCACGCACGCACACACACAGAAGTGAGGCTTTATCTTCACAAGTTCAGCTACAAAACGGGATTCCACAAGGATCACTTATAAGTGTAACGCTTTTTCTTATTACAAACAAAATTGCGGTTGGAATTGAGTCACCTGTAAAAGGCCTTGTCACGTCCAGACTTGCACCAATTACTATAAAAAATATTACAAGAAGGCAAATGGTTAATAAACCATTCGCGTTCCTTTCGCTCTTGTTTGACTAGGACTAGCCTTACGTCTCCGGGAGTAGCGAGCGAAGTTATTTTGAGAGTAGAGATGCAGGATATAATGTGGGATAAATAAAATAATATATGTTTTATTTCGTAATAATCATGCATTATTTATTAAAATATAATATGCTGTTTTTCTTTAAATGAACAAGTGTGACTAAATTATTACAGCTTTTTAATGAGCAAAAACACATAAAATTACACTATTTTATTAACAATTGTATAAAATTATTTAAGTCGAATAACGATTAATTTTGATTGAATAAACAAGTGTGCGGCGAACACGTTAGCACATTACAGAATAAAATATTCGCAAGGTTATTTTATTATAAACATTAACAATCAATAATTGAAATAAGAATCATTATAAATAAGTGCAGATAAAATAAAAAAATTGTTGTCGTTTAAAACATGAATTTTAGTTAATAAATAACAATTCAAACCGTGAATATTTCAAATCAAATGCAATGTAACGAATAATTATTATAAATAAATTGTAATATATAATAATAATTGTTTTAAAAGAAAACGGTTGGTTCAGCAATCGAAATAACATAAAATACCAGGTTTGCCTTTACGAATAATACAAGCGTATAGATAGCCGAAAAGAATATACCTTAAGTACCCAAATATATAGATATATATATATATATATATATATATATATTGTGTCTGTGTAAAAATAATCATTATAGGTTATTATAAAGAAGGTGTGTGTGCGTGTGTTCAGAAAGAAAGTGAAATATGTCCATATATTTAATATATTTAAAATGCACACACATAAAATAATTTCCATTTGGGGGGGTATCGTAATTTTAAATAAATTGATGTAATATAATGTGTTTACAGAATACATAAAATATAAGCATGTTATATACTCTCATAAATTATATTTTTCTTTAATGGCGGTGGTAACATTTTTTATAAAGTGGTATAAAATACTGTCGTTGTGTTATATATGGTTTTAATTTGTATGTGAATGTAGTATTATTTCAAAGTGATGGTTTTTATAATGCATATTTAAAAATTTTGGTATTTAATAGAATCTGTATAGTAATTGTTATTATAAAATTGAGTGTTATGAAAATCATTTTTTACGCACGTTGGGTGAGTGATTGTATCTAAATGGCGGCTCTGTCGAAATATTTTATACATGATATATACAAATATAATTCTAATTGTAAAATTTTAACAAATTTAAGTTTTTAAATAATAATTTTAAATACCTGTTTATACGTTATTATAAGAATTAAACTTTCGGTCGTTGTATTTTGGGAAACTCTGATTCTTTTTTGAAGTCTGTAAGTTTTGTCGAACGGCAGGCTATTATCAATTATTTTGCATATTTATTTTAATGATTCAGTAGTAGTAATATTTCAATGGATTTTTCTTATATTTCATTTTTTTTATTTATTAACTAATGTAATGGTTTGTCATTTACAATATGATATGTTGCAGCCGATTTTCAATTGTATTTTAATGATTTTCAGCGCAAACAATTATTAATTATTTTGCATATTCACTTTAATCATTCAATAGTTGTAATATTTTAATGTTTTTTTCATACTTCCATTTTTATTTATTTATAAAATTTATATAAAATGTGTATAAATTTTCGTCTACACATTTACAATACTTTTTTAAACACTATATTGTTAGTGTAAATTTTGATTTTATTTTTTAAGGTATCATTTTCTATTTTTGCATTGTTTAACAGTAATATTTTTAAATTTTTTCTACTTTTAGCTCTTGAAAGAGCTACGTATAATTGACCATGGCTAAAAATTGGTGATGGTAAATAGATACCAACTTGTTTGTATGACTGTCCTTGTGATTTGTTAATAGTCATTGCAAAACCTAATCGAATGGGAAATTGTTTTCTGCGCATGTTGAATGGTATATCTTCTTTAGATGGTGACAAAGTGATTCTTGGTATTAAAACTAATTTTCCAATTTTTTTTCCGCTTATAATTTCTGCTTTAATTAAATGTTTCATAAGTTTTATTACTAATAATCTTGTTCCATTACAAAGATCTTCATTCACATTTAAATTTCTTAGAAGAATTACTATTGCACCTACTTTTAATTGTAATTTATGTAGAGGAAGTCCATTAGGTGTAAGGGAATTAAGAAATTCTGTAGGTAACGTGACATCTAAGTTTTCTTCCATTATCATCTTCTGCTGTATCTACACTTAAGTATTCAATAATTTGCCCTTCCATTATAGCCAAAATTTTATTATTTATTTCAATTACGTCGTTGTTGGTGAAGGCTAATATAACTTTATCATTTAAATCTTTATCATTTATTTTTATTTCGTTTCCAAAAATTTCTGCAATGATATCATTTTCTTTTGTTATTAAATCAAGAGGGATTTCAAGCAGTTCATTTTCTTCTTCATACATATTTAAACGTTTACCTTCACCTACATTTAATAACCATTGTCTAAAATAATTGTTATTATCTGTCACTCGAAGATTTTCATTTAGTGTCATACGTATAAAATTCGGCCATAAGTAACTGTTTTTAACTGAATTTTCAATAACTTCAGTACGACTACTATGTCGTATAACTGGTAATGTTTGCCTAAAATCGCCTGAAACAACCAACATTTTACCACCAAATATTTTTTTATTATTACATATATCTTGAAATAGGCGATTGACTGCTTCAAAAGCATATTTCGATGTCATAGATATTTCATCCCATATTATAATTTGAACTTCTTTTAAATTTTTACCATCTATTGAATTAGATTTAATATTACATATAGTACATTCTGTGATATTAAGTGGTAGTTTAAATGTTGTGTGTACTGTTTTCCCGTTATGTAATAAATTTGCTGCAATCCCTGTCCAAGCAACACATAAAAATGAAATGTTTGAGAATTTAAGATAGTCTATTAGAACATTAAGTAAACAGCTTTTCCCACTTCCTCCTGGTCCATCAATAAAAAAGCTTTTTTTGTCTTCAATTTTTAAATGTTGCACGATAGTATCAAAAATGTCTTTGTTATGATTTTTTAAAGAATTTACTTTGACGTTTATTTCAGTAAATGTGCAACTTTTGTTATGTGTTGTTGATTTATCAGCATAATCTTCTATAAATGTAGATATAACGGGTAAATTAAAATTATTTAAAGAATATCCATTCAATTGTAGGTTCTTATCAATAATGTTTAATGCTAGGTTTTCATCAGCATTTTGTTCATATTTTGGGTGGTAAAAAAGTGTTTCTATTTCTCGTACAAATCTCTTGCATTAATAGGATTGTGAAAAATACAAATATATGCAAATAATTCACAAAGCGCAGTAGGAAAGTGTAATTGTGTTGCTTCTTCCAAACATCTGTCCCATTCTTTATCTTCATTAACCAAATGTCTAGCTATAGAAGCTTCATAAAATGTAGAATAAATTATATCATCAACAGTACGTAAATCCTGAAATGATGATACTCCTTTGACATGTAAAAGTAATAATCTTATAAAATATCGTTTTCGATCCTTTGGATTCACTAAATACATTCTGCTTAATACAGGTTTTTTTGTTTTTTTTTTCTTTTTGAATTATTATCAAATACATAATTTAATGGTATTTCGGAATATAAATAATTTCGTGCATCAGAATCGATTTGATTTAATTTTAAGTATGCTGTTAATGTCGTTTCTACATTTTTTTTTAAATTTCTGTTTCTTTTTCTTCTTTAAAATACACTTCTTGTTCATCTTCATTGTGAACAGCTAATCTTATGGTATGTGAAAGTTCGTGTAGAGGGTATTCTAATAGTATCCCGATAAGGACAAAGAAATAAATAGTGTTTTTTAAAGAATTCTTTTTAAATTCTATTTTTTCAAAGAATTTAAAAAGAATTCTTTACAATAACTTATAAATATAACGAATGTCCGGTATATTGTAATGCTTTAAGTATTAATAAAGAATTCTTTAAATTCGAATGAAATTTTACGATTGGTATATCCCATTAAAGAAATATTAAAGAAGTGAAAAAGAAATCATTTATTACAAAAAAATAATTAAATATTTGAAAAGTATTCTTTTATACTTCTAAAAGTCATTCCTCATAAAAACAACCCAAAGATTCTCAAAAAACTCTTTTTCAATTCTTTTTTGAGTTTTCTTTATGCGGATTGTAACGTCGTTTTAAATCATTAAGAAAGAATTCTTATTGATTTCTTTTATAAATCACTCTCTAAATTTTGAAGAATGAAATTTCAAATTTTCTATTTTATTTAGCATTTTAAACATTTGAATTTATTAAATATATATTTTCTGAAATTAAATAGAATATACATTAAATAACGAAAAAAAATCTGCACCGGACGTCGGGATTCGAACCTGGGACCCTCTGCGTCAAAGTCGGAAACCTTACCGCTTGCGCCATCAACACGTTTTTACATTTTACTTCGAATCGTCCTTATTTGTTACACCCCGATTGAATAATTCCGGAACTTTATTAATATTCAATGCATTATTCCGTTATTAATACCAATAAACTAATGATTTAGTCGGTTTGTAAGTAAAGTAAGCACATTCCTGTCGATTCAGATTTGTCAAATACTTTAATTAGTTGTATAAATTAAAATACTTTAATTAGTTGTACAATAATAGGCAACTTAACCTATAATTGAGAATCAGAAAAATTCCATAAAGTTTACTATACTGCAAAGTAATTTTAGATAGAATGCTATAACCATTTATTGAAAGTCATATATTAATAATTGGTGCAAGTGTGCATAAGTAATTTATTAGAATATTTCACTATAAAGTGACATAATGAATTTATTACATAACAATCAATAAACGAATATTTAAATATATTCAATAATATATAACCTATAAAGACAAAAAAAAGAATTGAAAAAGAACTCTTTTTCAATATTTTTATGGCGTTTATATGGCGTACTTTAATATTTAAAAGAATATTAGTTTTTAACTTTTTTTTTAATTCAAAAAGACTACTTTATAAATACTTATAAATATTTATAAAGAATGCTTTATAAATATTTATAACAATTTAAAAAGAATACTTTTAACTACTTATATTGTATACATAGAGTAATTTTCATTTAATCAATAATTTTATATATATTATTCAAATTTTGGATCATAAAGAATACTTTACAGATACTTATTTAATACTTATAGAATTATTTATCGCGGACATTCATTAATTCTTAAAGATTTCTTTTTTTCAAAAGTGCGCTTATCGGGATTATATTCATTGCTTTCAATATCTTCAACATGAGTTAAATTAGAACTGTCTTTTGATCTGATACCTGTGTCACGTATTTTTATGTTCGCACAGTCATGTCCTTTATAACACTATTTAAATATGTATTTTATACATTGGACTGTTGAGCATACTTCGACATTAATGTGACAATTAAATTTTAACAATAAATAAGGATTATACGAAACAACAAACCGATTATCAGCTATTCTATTGTGGTATTTACCTTTATAATTGATTTTTTTTATATCATTTCTTTTTATATATAATGGATATCCTGATGAATTAAAAGTTGTTCTGTTATTAAATTTTTTTGAAAAATTTTTCGTACATTTTTTTGTGTCTTTACTCATGCAAGGTGAACTCATGTTTTGCTCTCCACAGGGTCCATGAATCATAAACTGTTTTACAATATTA